>MU223900.1:269308-286731 GCA_018584345.1 Thuja plicata
CTTAGGAAGCTTTATTTCAAGCTCCTTGTGTTTAGCCATGGGAGGGTGTTCTATGTGTACATTATGTTGTGTTTGTGTGTCATTTGGCTTCATGCATACCCGGGTTAGCAATGGTTCTCCTAGCTCAAGGGTGGCCTTGTAAAGGCCTAGGCTGGGAGGTGAGCTTCCCATGGCCATCCTACCAAAAATTTCTTTTGTAGGTTATGCTTGAGTAGGAAAGGATGAAGTTGCTGTTTGAAAATTGAAAGAGAAATAAAAAAAATTAAAGGACTAATTTAGGTGACACGCCTGAAGAAATTTGTTCTATTCAAAGTATACTCTCATAAACTTGTGAATGTATGAAAAACAAAGTTGTAAATAAAGGTTGACTTGATCCTCTTGTAAGAAGATACCGGCATTAGGTGCATTTCAAAGTATTTCTTGTCAAGAATAGATATTTCATTGTATGTAAAATTTCTGCAATTATAAAAGAAATATGTGGTTGTTACATGAACTTGTGAAAATATGAAAAGAATTCTAATATTGTAAATGCTTATTTTTTTGTAAATGAATTAATCATATATCTGAATTTTAGCTTCAAGCCTATGTAAATCATATTGTCTAAGTTTAGTTTACATTTTTAAAAGGAAAGAGAAAGTAAGCTACTATGTATATGAAAGAGAAAACTAATTGAATAGAAGTTATTTTATCATCTATATACAAATGTTAGTGGGGCAACAAGGAAAAATCTGCATGTTCAATGTGGTACATATGAATGGATTAAAGTCTGTATGTTCATTGTTGTGCATATGAAGGGATTAAAGGATTCATAAATGTAAATATAAAACTATGTACAAAAGGGGAGCACATATGAAAGTTTTATTTTCTCCTTATGCTGAGTTCCTTTCAATACAAGTTAGTAACCAAACATATATTTTCAACATTTCTAGGAAGGAGTTAAGTTATGTTAGGAATACTCCATAAAAGAAAAATATATTAAATCTCTATGTTGCTGATTTTTAGGGGATAGCTACCTTTCAAGGCAGAATATGTTCATGAACTCAAAACCATAACAACAAGCAATTACTAGGAAAAGAAACTAAAGTGAACTATATTTGCTTACTCTGACATGATTAGTATATATACATCATGAGTTCATATACGAGCTCATAAAGAATATGTTATAAAAAAAAAATTTAGGTGAGTTTTCTTAGCATAGATTTTGGGGCATTACATGTTCTTTGTATGAAAATGAATCTATGATCAGAGGGTCAGACTCTAAAGGTTTCTTTTGTCTAGTTTTTGAATTCAGTATTAAAGGCAGTTTATGCAGATTGACAGTGCAGAATAGAATCAAGTTTATAGAATGGTCATTTTAAGGAAGTTATAACTTTTTGCCTGAATGCTGTTTTCAAAAACCGATCATGGCATCATTCTCATGGAATGTAAATGTACTATCTGACCTGATGGTGAAACTTCAGAGCATGATTTAGTGATTTTGCAGTGGCCTATTAGGATGAAGTTTATGCTGTTTCAGCATATTGCATTTGCACGGTTTTCTGAATTAATAGTTTGAACAGTTACATCTTGCGCCGGAGGATAGATTTGGAGAAGCCCTTTTGCATGCATATCTATTATACATGAATGAATTTTTTGCCAGGTGTCAGAGTCAAATTACTTGTTTCAGTCAGTTTTTAAGGCTTGTTCTGGAGGCCAGTTGCCATTAATGTGATCAATCAGCATAAAAATTAAAATGGTTATAAAGGCCACTGGTTTGTACTTTATGGTCAAAATTTAGAATGTGAAAGTATAGTCAGGAGTCATCAGGTGCAAGTAAGCTTCCAAATAATGCAAATGATGATCAATCCAATCCATTGGGATAACTTCTATTCAACATTCTGTCAAATAGTCCACAGGTCAGAATTGTGCTTCAATGCCAGTTGTATTCTCATGAGGATAGCTTACAACTACAATATCAGAAGAAATTTTCAAGTATCTTATATGTTCTAAATGGATGACCACACCATTCTAGCAGAGTGTCCATTAAGGCACGAACAAGGGGGATGTGTGCGAGGGCCTATGGAGCTTGCTTCTATAGGAGTTTCCATTGTAATCATCAATCAAGTTTCAAAAGTATTTAACTTTCCCTTGGTAAGTGTCACGACATCTTTAGTGGCTGAAGAAGATGCTACCACTGAAATGGTTGTCCAGAGACTGACAAAGATTGAAAAGTCTATAAAGGAATGTCCAACCAATCCAACCAATAATGAAAATGATGGTCAAATTTATTGTCCTCCCACGACTTCAGAGGCGGCCAACATAGTCTTAGATTCCACAACTACTATAGTATGTATTGAAAAAAGATCTCTTCCATCCGTTTCATCAGTACTGGTAATTGGTGCAAGTCTTGGCATTCTTCAAGCTTTGATGATGGTTGTTGTAGCAAAACTCATCTTAAGCATTATGGGTGTACATGCGAAATCACCTATGCAACCTCCTGCAAAGAGGTATTTAAAGTTGCGTGCACTTGGTGCTCCAGCAGTAGTTATATCACAACACAAGGTGTTTTTTGAGGGTTTAAGGACACAATGACTCTATTATATGCAAGATTGGCATGGGATATATGTAATATTGCCTTGGATCCGATCCTTATATTTGTTCTTAAACTTGGAGTCAGCAGCATGTTACGCCCAGTTTGAAGGGCTAATTTGAAGTTTCTAAAGGAAGTAATTTGCAAAAGAGAAACGACAGGAAAGGGCGCCCATCCCTATGGAGGGGATTCAAGGTATTAGATAGTAATAAAAGATGGCCATTAGTGAGCAGCATCTACAGGAGTCTGTAAAACTTGAAAACAATGAAAACATTTTATCCCACATTACCTGTGCGAGGGGATTTTTTAGTATTTATATACTAAAAGGCACAGTATGTAAAATAAGGAAAAGAACCCAGAGGCCATTTGGTGGGCCTCTTGGCTGGATGGATTACGTGCGTGGTGGGACCCAAATTTTGGCACCCAAAATTTGAAAAGGACTTAAAAATTGGAGGGATTTAATCCCACATTACTCGCGCGACGGAAGTATGGAGAGTTTATAACCAACAAGGCTCAATACATAATATGAAGATGAAATGGAGGCTCTATCCACGTGCACACCTAGCTAGCTACTGCCTTGATTTCTATGCCTGACCAAATGGTGACCCAATTTTGCAGAAAATTTGTGACGTGGTGGTGATGACATGGCAAAAGATAACACATGGTACATGGTCGCGAAGACAGAAGAAGAAGAGCAGTTAACCGCCAAGATTCTGAGATCAGGAGACTAACTGCCAAACAAGCTGCCAGATGTAGTCGCCAGGTCATGTGATTCTAGAGATAACCGCTACGACCTAGAGATAACCATCAGTCGCGAGGTCGCGAGAAGATGACTGCCAGAGGAGAAAACTGCAGTGACTCAGCGCCTAACTGCCAAGAAAACCGCTAGAGGTTAGTCGCTAGGTCTCGTCATGCTAGCGGTTAAGTATAAAACCTCAAGAGACTTGGAGACAAGGAGAAAAGTGAACCCAGGGTTAGAAGGTGAGTTCCATACCAGTTTTAGAGCAGCTAGCCTATAGGTGACACATGTCAATTTCTAGTCAATTCTGGGTAAAATGTAGAGACTTGAAAATTTCAAAGGAGAAATAGTAAAAGATAAATGATTTTAAAATCATGATTTGTGCAAAGTTTTAAATCAAATTTGGACAAGTGGGATACAAAGATAATATTTTTAAAATGAAAAGGATTATAATATGGTGCAAAGATTAGGGCATTACATTTTTCATATAGGCTGGTGCACATATGTTTTTGTAAAACTTAACAGAAAGGTTTTCCCAGAGATTTTTTTGAAAGCAGATTTTTGAAGGCAATCAGATTTTTGCAGAGATATCAGATTTTAAAGACAGTTACAGAAGAAGATAAGATCAGAATTAGACTTTGAAAAGACATATAAAATTAGATTTTTGAAGTCACCAAGAAGGACCAAATTTTTATGGAGAAAAGACAAACAAGTGCATATTAGATTTTGAAAGAGAACAGGTGTTAACCAGGCATGATTTCTAGGGTTTCTTCTCTCCTATCTCTTTCTTTCTTTTTTCAGTTGTAAGGGTTCCTTTCCTCTGTTTTGTTAGGTTTTTCCCTATAGATGTTCAGAGCAGGTCCCTATTGGTTTGAGAATCTTTTATTGAAAATTATACTTCTATTTCTTTGTATATTCATGAAGGATTAAGGTCTGGATGTGTAGAAGCAGAATACAGTAATGAAATACATTGTAGTTTTCCCTCTTTCATATTATCTTGTCTCTTTGTATTCTGTTTGTGCTCTAGTGTGTTTCACTTTTAAGGCATTTGAAATACACCTACTATAAGGTAGTGTGTCTAATTATTTATGAGTTCCTTTCAAGGAGAGGACTAAGTTTCATAGATAATTTCAGAGAGTAAAGCATTATGATAAGGATTTGATGCAGAAGTATGTATATGAGAGGATAGTTTATAAGGTACTCTATCTCAACTACATGTAGTTTGTAAGGCACTCTACAATATCTCTATTGGTTTATCTTTGCTAATTCATGTTTTCATTGACTCTTTGCCCAAGGGATAGGCATTGGTCTAGGATATAGTTTGTAGTTTGTTCCTCATCCAATATCAAAATCATTTTAATAAAATATACTTCTATTACTTAGAACAAATAAGCTGAACTCATTAGGGACTCATATCAATAGGATATTGTCCATTTTAGTGATTCCTTGGAGAGTGAATGAACTAGGTTATCCCTCCTTAAAAGGAAGAAGTATGAAAGTCCTTATATCACTGGTCTTTCTATATTGACAATCATAATTTGTATAGTTAATATTTGTATTTGATTATGCTTGGTCATTTGCAAATTAACTCATAAGTTGGTTAAATAAACTCCTAATAGAAAATCAGTGTCCACATTTATATATACTGTATGATCAGTAGTCATAAAGAGGTAAAACCTACCTGAGTATATGTGGAGCTCAAAAATGAAGAAGGATTTTATTCAATCCTTAGCAATTAGGATTTTCTTGGCTTGAAATAGTATTAAAGAGTATGGTGTCAAGTAGTTTATCAAGCATTGTGTTTCATGCAAGAAAAATCCATAAAAAATTGGCGACTCTACTGGGGAAGTAAAAGGACAACAAGTTTAAGATGTTCAATTCCTTGCTTTGCTGAATTAGCCCAGAGTCTGGTTAAGATTTATAGTTATAGAGTCTGGATTTCAAGAGAAAATATATATTCCTTATGATTTATAAGAAGAGTCAAGTCTGTCTATTGTTTGCTGCAAAGTGTCTGAAAGTTTTTAGTTTCTCCAAGATAGTATCAAAAGAATCTCACTGCTAGTGAGTGGCGACTCTGAGTTCTCTGATTTGCACCAGTGTGCATGTTAATGGTGGACTTGCAACAACAATGACAATAGATTCTTGGGCTCCTGTGGTTATGGACATAGCCAAGTGAGGAATCATTAAAAGGCTTTATATGTGGTATGTGTGAGTGAGCTGATTTGAAGAAGCTAGAGATAAAAACAGATCTCAGCCAGTTGTAAATATTTCTCTGACACAAGGTGGCAACTCTACAAGTTGGAAGGTTGATTTGGAGATGTTTTCAAATCACATATTTGCAGCAGCTCAATTACATCCAGGTATTTCACAAAGTTTTGATATTTTTCCTTATCAAGTGATTGTAGCACTAAAGCAAAAAGGATAAAGGTGTAAAAAAGATTTACATATTTCAACTTTTTCCTTGTTTTTCTATAAAATCTGAATGAGATATGTACTAGATAAGAGTGGCAGTTTGTAATCTTTTTGGCTGCTAAGATGTCACAATCCAGTGATTGGAGGGGTAGTAATTTGTATGAGGCAATTAGTTTTGAGGATATCCATGGATATCCAAATAATATTCCATCAAAGGTTAGGGAGTGTTTGCCAAAGTTTACTGGTTTTGGTGAGCAGTCGGCTGAAGATCATTTAGAAATGTTTGCTGACTTGATAGACAATCATAACATTTCACATGAGGATATATTGATGAAACTTTTTGCAATATCTCTGGTTGATGTCGCAAGAGATTGGATTAGGGATTTACCTCATGGCTCAATAGAATCCATGGAATCATTAGAGGCTTGTTTTATTAAGAGATTTAGTGATTTTGAGCAGCTTAGTGATGTAGAGCAGTATGAGGATAAAGAGCATAGTGCTGAGCAAGGCATATTTGAATCAAAATATCCTATATAAGAGTTTTATCTTGTCAAAGCAAAGACAGATATGTTGAGGCAAAGGCTTCAAGAAAAGGTGGTGCTACTTTTATAAGGACACATGAATAGAGAAGAAAGTGAATCACCAAATGATTTCTACATAAGATTTACTGATAAGATAAAAGACTATGGTATTATTTTTTGTCCTCAGGAGTTTGTATGGGTTGAGTTATTTGTCCAAATTTGTTTCCCTCATAGATGTAAGTTATCAATTGCTCAGAGGGAAGAGTATTTTCAGCAAACTATAGAATGGATAAAGGGTTTAGAAGATGCTTCTTCTAAAGACATATCAAATGTTGAGAATAATGATATTGAATCTGAAATTATTTGAGATTATTGAAGATGCTGATGATAAATCTGATTGTGAAGAATATAATGAATCAGATTTTAAAGATGAATATATGATTAGTAATGATGAGGAGTTTACTGCTGATGAAGATATTGCTGACATTAATATTGATAATAAGTTATATGAGAAGCAAGAAAATGAAGAAGATATATGCAGCCAACAAGAAGACAGCTATGATGTAGACATGAGTGTTTGTAGTGATGACCTTACACAAGATGATATGGTTTCAGTAGTTTCACTACAAGACTCCAATAAAGAAGAAAATTGCAGCATCATGCAAGAAGATAGTAAGGAGATAAATGAAAAAGATGACTGTTGTTCCCTTCATAGTGAAAAAATTGTAGAGATTTTATCTATTGAGTATCTCAAATATTCAGGAAATGGAAGCTTTGAACTTACATGCCCAACACATATTGATTTTGACAAGGAAAATGAATCACTACATTCTGATTTTGACATATGTGATGTTATTCCTTTTTGCACTCATTTTTCATTAGGCTACAACATATCTTAGTTTGATTTATCAGATGATGAGGTTTTCAGTATGGTTTTAGATTTAGCAGATGTGGAAATTCCAAGTATTGAGTTGAGTACTGATTTAGAGAATAGTGTGGATTTTGAATCTTGTCTTGATTCTAAGTTTGCCTTTGAACCATTAAAAAGTGGTCAATCAGTGGCTCAAGTTTCATTGGCCAATATTCAATGTATTGGTATTTTCCCTCCCACCCACCACTTTTCTTTGAGTTTTTTTGATGATGATAAGCTGCAGGGTGCTCCTGTTTTTGATGAAGAGGTTATTGCTCCATGTCCTAAGTTTGATCATATCCAAGGTGATGAGTCTTTTCTGATTTTGCATGATATACAAGTGATGGATGTGAATGAACTTAATGATGCCTACCCAAGCAATATGACATAGGTTGAGTATCCCTCCTTTTAGTTGGATGGTGAGTTTTTAAGTTGTGGTTTACAGATGAAAGATGATAAATGTTACAGATATCAAAGTATGTTCTTATCTAATGAATGTGACATGTATATGCCACAAATGTTTTATGATGAAAATCTGCCTAATGTTTATGGAAGCTAATATGAAGAATTTGCATATTTTTTTTCATATGATGAGTTGATACAGGATGACAGTGGATTGGATCAGACAGATAAGAGTGGCACTGTTATCATATTTTTGAAACATGGGGTAGAGAGCTTTGTGTTTGACAGAGGTAAGAGTTGATTTTAGTTGTGGGGATTTGGCCTCTTGTAGATAATGAACATATTGTATAGTTGCTTTCCCTTTAAGTTGTGTGTTTGCTTTCAGTAAGAGGTTTCCCCATTTTTTGAGAAGAGGCAAAAGTTTTGAAAAAAGGAAAGTGAAAAGAGATAAAATCTGATTTTTAATTTTGGGGTGGTTTGCTTCTACCATGAGATTCTGAAGTTGTCTAAATGCCCGCATGGGGCATGTGTCCATAGTCAAAGCCACTATTGGTACTCTCAAATTTCCCACAAATTTGGAGTGACCATTTTGAAAATTTTCTATAAGGCAAAATGATTACCTTGAAAAACTTTTGTGAGAAGGCTTAGTTGGAGTGCTTGTAAAAGATACCCAGGTGAGTTTCATGATGTACCACTTGGGAAGAGAGTTTAGTGCCTTTCATTTGACATATGCAATGGGTTCCAACTCCTGGATTTCAATTCTGACATGTTTAGGGAGTAGTAATTTTGAAGTGGTTACATAAATCTACATTTTTTCTAAGTGTCATTTTGCTGTCCCAGGCCTAGTTTGCTTATGAATATCTTGCACCCTATTAGGTTTCATAAGCCACTACTTTGGGAATGTTTAATATGCATATCAAAGAGCCTATGTTTTAAATCCTAAGTTATTTTGAGTCTGTTTGATTGGTTCTCAGTTCCTCCAAAGTTGGTCCTGCAGAACTGTCATGTTTCTCTGTTATGCCCAGATTTCCAAATAGCCTACTTTGAGGTCTTGTATCTTGTTTCCGGTTGAATTCCCTACATAATTGAATGTTCCCCCATGTTGAAAACATAAGAGTGTACCCATTTGAAGAGTTTTAGATTCCTGCCAATCCATTTATTCACTTTGCCAGGGCCTTTCCATTTCCAATTTATTAAAGTTTTACTGAATGTGCAGAATTCAGAATTAAATGACCTACTTTGTGTTTTCACTATTTGCACCCATTTCAAGGTCAGGCATAATTGAAATTTGTTCTGCATTGTAAACCTGGAAGTGAACTTCTTTGAATATTTTCACATTTTGGTCAATCCAGTTGATCACTTTTCCATGCTATTTCCAAATCCAGTTTATGCATTTTCACTGTGGTAAAATTCATAAAAGTATTCTAAGTGTTGACTTTGGAGATTGATTCCATTTAATCAGTTGATCATTAGAGAAAGTGAATTAAGGATTTATGTTCTTTGTATGAAAATGAATCTATGATCAGAGGGTCAGACTCTAAAGGTTTCTTTTGTCTAGTTTTTGAATTCAGTATTAAAGGCAGTTTATGCAGATTGACAGTGCAGAACAGAATCATGTTTATAGAATGGTCATTTTAAGGAAGTTATAACTTTTTGCCTGAATGTTGTTTTCAAAAACCGATCATGGCATCATTCTCATGGAATGTAAATGTACTATCTGACCTGATGGTGAAACTTCAGAGCATGATTTAGTGATTTTGCAGTGGCCTATCTGGATGAAGTTTATGCTCTTTCAGCATATTGCATTTGCACGGTTTTCTGAATTACTAAGTTTGAACAGTTACATCTTGCACCGGAGGATAGATTTGGAGAAGCCCTTTTGCATGCATATCTATTATAGATGAATGAATCTTTTTGCCTGTTGTCAGGGTCAGATTGCTTGTTTCAGTAAGTTTTTAAGGCTTGTTCCGGAGGCTAGTTCCCATTAATGTGATCAATCTGCATAAATTTTAAAATGATTATAAAGGCCACCGGTTTGTACTTTATGGTCAAAATTTAGAATGTGAAAGTATAGTCAGGAGGCATTGGGTGCAAGGAAGCTTCCAAATAATGCAAATGACGATCAATCCAATCCACCGGGATAACTTCTATTCAACATTCTATCAAATAGTCCATAGGTCAGAATTGTGCTGCAATGCCAATTGTATTCTCATGAGGATAGCTTACAACTACAATGTCAGAAGAACTTTCCAAGTATCTTTTATGTTCTAAATGGATGACCACACCTTTCTACAAGAGTATCCATTAAGGCACGAACAAGGGGGATGTGTGCAAGGGCCTGTAGAGCTTTCTGCTATAGGAGTTTCCATTGCAATCATCGATCAAGTTTCAAAAGTATTTAACTTTCCCTTGGTAAGTGTCACAACATCTTTAGTGGCTGAAGAAGATTCTACCACTGAAATAGCTATCCAGGGACCGACATACATTGAAAAGTCTATAAAGGAATGTCCAACCAATCCAACCAATAATGAAAATGATGGTCAAATTTCTTTTCCTCCCACGACTTCAGAGGCGGCCAACACAGTCTTAGATTCCACAACTACTACAATATGTATTGAAAAAAGACTTCTTGCATCCGTTTCATTAGCACTGGTAATTGGTGCAGTTCTTGGCATTCTTCAAGCTTTGATGATGGTTGTTGTAGCAAAACTCATCTTAAGCATTATGGGTGTACATGCGAAATCACCTATGCGACCTCCTGCAGAGAGGTATTTAAAGTTGCGTGCACTTGGTGCTCCAGCAGAAGTTATATCACTTGCAACACAGGGTGTTTTTTGAGGGTTTAAGGACACAATGACTCCATTGTATGCAACATTGGTAGGGGATATATGTAATATTGCCTTGGACCCAGTCCTTATATTTCTTCTTAAACTTGGAGTCAGCAACATATTACGCCTAGTTTGAAGGGCTAATTTGAAGTTTTTAAAGGAAGTAATTTGCAAAAGAGAAACCACAGGAAGGGGCACCTAGCCCTATGGAGGGGAATCAAGGTATTAGACAGTAATAAAAGATGGCCATTAGTGAGCAGCATCTACAGGAGTCTGTAAAACTTGAAAACAATGAAAACATTTTATCCCACATTGCCTGTGCGAGGGGATTTTTTAGTATTTATATACTAAAAGGCACAGTATGTAAAATAAGTAAAAGAACCAAGAAGCCATTTGGTGGGCCTCTTGGCTGGACGGATTACATGCGTGGTGGGACCCAAATTTTGGTGCTCAAAATTTGAAAAGGACTTAAAACTTGGAGGGATTTAATCCCACATTGCTCGCACGATGGAAGTATGGAGAGTTTATAACCAACAAGGCTCAATACATAATATGAAGATGAAATGGAGGCTCTATCCACACACACACCCAGCTAGCTGCTGCCTCAATTTCTATGCCCGACCAAATGGTAACCCAATTTTGCAGAAAATTTGTGATGTGGTGGTGATGACATGGCAAAAGCTGACACATGGCACATGGTCATGAAGTCAGAAGAAGAAGAGCAGTTAACCACCAGGATTCTGAGATCAGGAGACTAACTGCCAAATAAGCCGCTAGATGTAGTCACTAGGTCGTGTGATGCCAGAGATAACCGCTGTGACCCAGAGATAACCGTCATTTGTGAGGTCGGTAGAAGATGACCGCTAGAGGATAAAACTACAGCGACTCAGCGCCTAACTGCCAAGAAAATTGCTAGAGGTTAGTCGCTAGGTCTTTTCATGCTACCGGTTAAGTCTAAAACATCAAGAGACTTGGAGACAAGGAGAAAAGTGAACCCAGGGTTAGAAGGTGAGTTCCAAACCAATTTTAGAGCAGCCATCCTATAGGTGACACATGTCAATTTCTGGTCGATTCTGGGTAAAATGTAGAGATTTGAAAATTTCAAAGGAGAAATAGTAAAAGATAAATGATTTTAAAATCACTATTTGTGCAAAATTTTAAATCAAATTTGGACAAGTGGGATACAAAGATAATATTTTTAAAATGAAAAGGATTATAATATGGTGCAAATATTAGGGCATTACATTTTTCATATAGTCTGGTGCACATATTTTTTTGCAAAACTTAACAGAAAGGTTTTCCCAGAGATTTTTTTGAAAGCAGATTTTTGAAGGCAATCAGATTTTTGCAGAGATATCAGATTTTAAAGATAGTTGCAGAAGAAGATAAGATCAGAATTAGACTTTGAAAAGACATAAAATCAGATTTTTGAAGTCACCAAGAAGGATCCAATTTTTATGGAGAAAAGACAGACAAGTGCATATCAGATTTTGAAAGAGACCAGGTGTTAACCAGGCATGATTTCTAGGGTTTCTTCTCTCCTATCTCTTTCTTTCTTTTTTCAGTTGTAAGGGTTCCTTTCCTCTGTTCTGTTAGGTTTTTCCCTGCAAATGTTTAGAGCAGGTCCCTATTGGTTTGAGAATCTTTTATTGAAAATTATACTTCTATTTATTTGTATAGTCATGAAGGATTAAGGTCTGGATGTGTAGAAGCAGAATACAGTAATGGAATACAGTGTAGGTTTCCCTCTTTCATATTTTCTTGTCTCTTTGTATTCTATTTTTGCTCTAGTGTGTTTCACTTGTAAGGCATTTGAAATACACTTGATATAAGGTAGTGTGTCTAATTGTTTATGAGTTCCTTTCAAGGAGAGGACTAAGTTTCATAGATAATTTCAGAGAGCAAAGCATTATGATAAGGATTTGATGTAGAAGTATGTATATGAGAGGATAGTTTGTAAGGCACTCTATCTCAACTACATGTAGTTTGTAAGGCACTCTACAGTATCTCCATTGGTTTATCTTTGCTAATTCATGTTTTCATTGACTCTTTGCCCAAGGGATAGGCACTGGTCTAGTATATAGTTTGCAGTTTGTTCCTCATCCAATATCAAAATCATTTCAATCAAATATACTTCTGTTACTTAGAACAAATAAGATGAACTCATTAGGGACTCATATCAGCATGATATTGTCCATTTTAGTGATTCCTTGGAGAGTGAATCAACTAGGTTATCCCTCCTTAAAGGGAAGAAGGATGAAAGTCCTTATATCACTGGTCTTGCTATATTGACAATCATTATTTGTATAGTTAAGATTTGTATTTGATTATGCTTGGTCATTTCCAAATTGACTCATAAGTTGGTTAAATAAACTCCTAATAGAAAATCAGTGTCCACATTTATATATACCGTGTAATCAGTAATCATAAAGAGGTAAAACTTGCCAGAGTATATGTGGAGCTCCAAAACGAAGAAGGATTTTATTCAATCCTTAGCAATTAAGCTTTTCTTGGCTTGAAACAGTATTAAAGAGTATGGTGTCAAGTATTTTATCAAGCACTGTGTTTCATGCAAGAAAAATCCCTAACAAAAAGGAACAATGATGTTAGATGATTAACTTATGTTTTATGAAAGAAACAAGTTAGGGAAATTTACCTTGGTGCATTAAAATTAATGTAGATCTTTTAAGCTCATAATTCAATGGATATCTTATGCATGTAAATAGTTTAGATAATGTTGCTTTAGTAGCAATGTTAGGGAACCTGTGAGGACTTAACTTGAATAAATCTTGCATTCAAGTTGTAGAAAAGTATTTTTTTTATGAATTATAATGATGAATATTATTATAGTTAAACAAAAAAAAAATTATTACTTGCATCTTATATAGGTTTTATGTCTTTTCCTCTCGGGTTGCCTGGCGGGGCGTTACATCTGGTATCAGAGCCCTAGGTTTCCACACTGGGAACTTCGGGACTCGTAGCTCACCTATACATAACATTGAGTATTTTTATCTTTGTCTCTTTTGGATTTCATCTTTGTGCTAGAAAAACTTGAATCTTAGGAAATTAAGGCTACATTCTTGTTCTTATGTTATATTGTCTTACAAGGGTACACCTATTCCTCTATGATTGAGTTATATTATAACAATTTACTTATGTTTTTGCATTCTGAGATCAATGATGTGTTAAATAGATGTTTTTTATAATAATAATGGAATGTCAAGGAATTCATGAGACTTGTGTTTGTCGTCTTCTTGAAAGGCACTATTATCCCTAGAATTGTCAAAATTAAAAGGATACTCGATGTTTTGCATCTTAATTATAGTAGTAGATAATATTATCCCCTGATCCTACTTATAATATATTTTATTGGAAATGTTGTGCACTCTATCTTCTTATAAATGTCTAATTGACTTCTATTGAATTAATTTTGCATCATTAATATGAAGAAAGAAATGATTGTGGTAGTACTCGCTGAAATAGTAATAATTAAGTTACATGGCTAATAATTTGTATCGAGGCAAGAAGTGAAATTTTTTGTGTTGTATCTTGGTTCAAAATTTGAAAATGAATTTTTCTCTTATTTTTGACAAAAGATGGAAGAGAGTGGTAGCATAGATCATTGTGTGAAAGAAGAAACTAGGGAACATGAGTGAATAAGGTTGTAATATATCATAACAGCTTGAATTACCTCTCTCTTTCCCCTCTCTTGTGAGTTCTCGAAGTAGGAACTTGAAAGGTAAGGAACAAATAATTTATTGCTCTCTCTCTCTCTCTCTCAAGAAATAAGTTTTGAAAGACTAAAATTGTTTAGACAAGGCAATAATATCTTAGGAAACTTTGTAAATGCTCAATTAGGAAACCCTTGGGTGAAGGACCTATGTCCCCAAGTTTTTATCATAGGCTATGTTTCACATTTGCATTTAGGAAGAGGAATTTTTATCCCTCTTTTGGTAAGAAGCTATATCCTTTCTCCATGTCGTGTTAAATTGCACAATAATGAGTTAAGATAACATAATCAAAGAAAGCCTAGGGAAGAGTATATACATCGATGGATTATATGTACTAATGATGGAATTTTTTTTATTAATATGTATTTCTAGATGCCTAGTAAATAGTTAGGATCCTAGATGGGTATTATGGAAGCAAATTCATGTTTTGTATACATTGTGATCAACACCATAGTAGTAAAAAAATAGCATTAAGTGATTGAACGACTATGAATAAAGAGTTTTTGTGGTAAATAAATGCTATAGGAATATTGATATGTACGTTACTCGATTTCTACTTAGAAATGATGTTATCTCAAAATTTTAAAGTGTATGAGGGTAATGTTACAAATAGGTAAAGGGTAGAAATTAAAGTTATGTACATTGGTTAATTGATTTATATGTTGTGGTTATGAAGATAGTAGTAGGACTCATGCGCTTCCTTATCTCTTGATGGATCTATGATCGTTATGAAATAAAGAATTTGAAAGAACTCTTAAGTAAATGCTATATGGAAAGCTGTATGACATGCAAATTAGGGAAAAGTGCATATATAACTAGTAAGATTTAAGAAGGGATCCCAACTTAATGAATAAGAGTGCAATAAATTGGAAATTGAACAAATCTCCTATAGGGGTGTGAATGCGTTTTTGGAAATCAAACACTACAACTATTATGAAGATGATTTAGAATATGTATATAGTAAAATTTGTATGTGTCCTATATGTCATTGTAATTCTACTTAAATCTTTGATGGAAATGAATATTGTTTACTTGGTAAAAGAGTTCGTCTAAAAGATTTCTTATAAAACTGTGCATTAATGAAAATGGTAAGTTTCAAGTATATGGATTGTTTTAGTTCCATGATTGCAAAAGTAAATAACAATTTTTTGATGTATTCCCTTCATGATCATAACAAATATGAATGTTATATACCCCTCTATGTTTGATATGCATAGCTTGCAAGGAAAATGATTTTTGAACCCTATTTGTAATAAGGTCTCACATGTATTGTGTAGGGGTAGATTATATCTCAAAAGGGAAAATATATCGTAAATTATTTATTTTTATACTGGTTACCATAGATAAGAAATTTGATATTGTGAAAGGAAGTGATAAGCTCAATTGGTAAAACACACAATTTCCTAATATATTGATATTAGTGAGTAAACATGAATACCTTAGAGTTTCGACTTGATAACAATAATTTTGAAGCAATACTCTAATTTTATGTATCCTGTTAACAAACTTACTGCATGAAGTGGAAGAATCACATAGGTAATTATTTTGAAAGTCTTTAATATTAGAACTGGGTTAATCTACACTAAAATTGTAAAAAGATAGAATTTACCAAAACTCTTGATAGGAGAAGCATGTGTGCAGTCATTAAATTAGGTTCTACAGTCGTAATATTGCAATTATGTTAGATAATGATTTATGAATTATGTGTGACATATAGTTCATTTTATATCTTCTGACTTTCAGGAGCAAGTCAAATCATAGGGGGGACGATGTAATACCCCTCTAACCCTAATATAAGTTTTGTGTTTTTGAATGAAGTAAGATCTTTCGATATTTTCTTACAGCTTAAGTTGTTCATGATACTTGTTTGATCTATTACTGTAGTTTGTTTATAATGATTTCATAAGCTAGTACCCGAGGCTTCTAATATCAGACATACTGCCTAAAGGTATCATTTTTGTATGTATTTATCTTCGTGTATGTATTAAGGACCTTTAAGACCTTTATGAATATGGTTAGGATGTTATATGATATGTACTTGATGGATATATATAATTGATTATTTATATTTTCTTCTATTAAGGTTACTTTTGATGAATCTTGTATCTCACTTGATGATTTGGGATATTTCTCATGATTATGTTGATTTATTATTAGTATTGATTAGAGACTATCCCAATGCTCAAGATTCTAACCTTCATTATGATGATGCTACATGCTTTATGTGTATATATATACATGATGTGTTTTCATGATTTGGGATGAAGTCATAGCTACTCACATAGATGAGGTCCACACAATGTATCGATCTCGGTCAGATATCTACAATGTCTTCTTTTATATGTATATCCATGCACATGTATTTCTTCTCTGTGATGCAGGCTTGCAGATACTGGGCATCGACTTCACCTGGCTTCACAGGTTTGAGCAAGCCCTCAAATCCTTGATGGTTATTTTTGTGGAGATAGTACTAAGGCTCCTGCAAGAGTCTTCCTTTGTCATTATTCCAATTTATGAACATTAGGGTTCCTTGTCAGTCAACTTTTGGGTGAAAATAAAACCCAGATCCACCTCACCTGCTCGGGAATTATTCTAGATAGTGCCTTGTGGTCACTTGCATTCATTTGGTTATGTGATTTGTTTATTCATTTCATTTATTTCTCCTTTGTGGGATGATTCTTAGTTAATATTTGCTATGTTGTGTTTCAGAGTTTCATGCTTGGTCAGGAGTTTGGCTTGACTTTCCTTGTTGACTGCGGTTAACCTTGTTTGATCTTGTGGGTTTCTCGATATGTTTCATAGTTGATTGTTATGGCCTCTTTGGATGATTAGATTTATTTTGAGGCATGTGATTTTATTCTACTTGGGTGTTCTATCTTATAGTAAATATAAATAGGTAATAATATTAATGTTGTGATCTTTTACTTCATAATCATATAGGTTATAGTGTTTGGTTTTTGGCATGTAGCTATATAAAGTATATATATAAAAATAAATAAATAAATAAATATATATATATATATATATATATATATATATATATATATATATATATATATGGGTGCACACATATATGTATGTGTATATATAGGTTATATTTAATTATATTTTCATTATTATAGATATTGTTTATGGTTTATATTTTGGGAGATTAATGTAAAGTATACTATTATTAATAATTAAATAGTAAATAATGTGATGTATATTATTCTCAATTGTTAATTATTAATTATATATATATATATACATATACATATATATATACATATACATATACATATACATATACATATATATATACATACATACAT
>MU223900.1:303645-333613 GCA_018584345.1 Thuja plicata
AGAGCAATAAGGAAGTGTAAAAATAATCTCCTTATTGCTCTTACATCCTGATGATGGATCACGGAGTGTGATCCGAAACGTTGATGCTTAAAAATACACACAATCAAAACCCAGAAATCAAAGCTCAAATTGATGTTAGTTTTAGAAGGGATATTACAGTTTGTGAGCTCTCTCTGTGTGTGTGTGTGTCTCTCTCTCTCTCTCTCTATATATATATATATATATATTCATTATTATTCTCTATATTTAAAAACTACCATGCACTTATTACATTCATGGAGATGTGGTACTAAATTTTCAAGATCAACATTATCCCTTTTGGATCATGCTTTAGTTCTAGAGGTAATATTGTTCTTGTGTGTTTGTTGCAATCGTTTCTATTAATCTCATTTCTTTCTTTATTGTATCATGTGTGTTGATAGCCTTTTGAAATATAAGACTATTGAAATTATTATTATTATTATTATGCCTTTCTAACATTTTATTTGGCATTTATATTTTCAAATATCAAATTATTCTAGAAGTAAAAATACGGATATCAATTTGATCCAAAGGCACATCCCCAAACAACCACCAAAATATTTTTTCCCTTATTTTGTGTTGCAAGTTCCATCAAGCGGAAGAATATTCCATCTTTGCATTTGGTGATGTTGTCTTTTTCTTTATTTCATCGCCATTTTGTAAAATGTATCTTAACAAATTAACTTAGTGCATTATTTTGGTTATTAGTATTTTTTTATACTCCCTATTATTAGTTTTAATGCTAATGGGAAATTTGGGCCATGTAGAATCTTAAAGAAGCGTAATTGAGAAAATTCTTATGAGGTAGAGTTTCCAAGTGGACTTAACATTTCAGTTATGCTTATTTTTTTGATTTAATAGAGTATCATGAAGGAGACATTAAAGATGACTCAATAGAAGCACAATGGAATATCCAAGCAACCACTTCAGGAAATGAGGAGGTAGAAGACATATTGGATACCCATGTGAGTAGAAACACAAGAATAAGGTAGTATGTAGAGTATTTGTTCAAGTGAAAAGTAATTCCTATTGAAGATTCATCATGGTTGTTTAAGGATTATGTTGACCATCTTGGTTTTCCTCAAACAACTAAGATGTGAAAAGTTCACTTCTTGAATTACTCTCAGTGTCTGATGTAGGACCATCTAGTGGAGTAAGGACGATATTGTATCACCCAAAAATATTATATTTTCCTTTTTTATGTAGTTTTTTATAGTTTATTTGGACTCCATGATGATACTTATGAGTGTTGATGAAAATTATTCAATTGTGTATTGTCATTGATGTTTACACAAGTATAGTGATGTTTACACAAATGTCTAATCCTATCCAACCACAGTGAATTCATGCCAAGCACTCTCGGGCATTGAGGAGGACCAAAGTGTTTTTTAGTTCTAACTGAGTTCACTTGGGCATTACAGTGTTGGTCAAGCATTGAAGGATTTCAGTATTGACCGAGTAAAATTGTTAGTGTCAGCCGACTAACAATAGATTATATTTTATGGATAATAGGCTATATGCAGTTGACATACATGAGTTTTATTATTTATTTGGAAGGATATTAAGGCCTACTTGACAAGGCTTATCATATATATAGAAGGTCAAGTTTGGATTGGAGAAATAGTGTGGGTGTGTTTTTATGATATGAAGAGTAAAGACAAAATTAGATGGGATTCTGATTGAAGAAAGAACACAGAAGACTGCAACAGAATATCCGATCAGTGAGGATCAAATATTTAATTCAGAAAAGAAATCTGAATCAACAAAGATAGTTTCTTATCAAAACAGGTCAATCCATTGTTACTTTCTAAAAATTGTAGTAGTGATCAAAATCTCTTAACAGAGTATACTTAACAGTCTTTTGTAAAACCTCTCACAAGGTGAAATTTCTAGGTTGAAGTGTTTAAAGACCTCTCACAAGGCCACTCCTTACATGGTGATTAAATCCTCTAATAGGGTCACGCCTAACAATGTGTTATTGTAACCTTTAACAGGGTTGGCTCCTAACATGGCTCACTTCAGAAGAGTGAAAAATAGTGACCTAGTTGTAATTGGTGGTTTTTCCCATATTGGGTTTCCACGTTAAATCTTGGTGTTATCTGTGTACATTTCATTTGCTTTATGGTTTATGTTTCTGCAATTAATTACTAAAGATAATCACATTTAATATCTTAAGATTTTCTATGTTAATCGAGTGACAACAAAATATCTGTGTCAACCGAGCAACAGTGACTGAATTGTTTAAGACATCTAAGGGACTGGGATTTGTTTTTTTGGTAATTGATTCACCCTTCCCCTCTCATTTAATCAACTCATTTCCAACAATTGGTATCAGAGCTGCAAGTGCTTACAAGGAAGGTTTCAAGACCTAAGCTAAAGATCAGAGATGTCTTACAGAAGGGAGATCCCGAAGCTTAACAAAGACAATTTTGCAGCATGGCAAGATTTGATGAGACTACATTTATCTATAATTGGAGATAGTAGTTTGAAATTCTTGGACCATAGGTATGTGGAACCACCAAGACCTTTCACTGTGGATCAGATGATAGACATGAAGCATCACAATATGATGATGATTGATTTAGCCTCTACACTCAGCTATTCTGAATTTGATGAAGTCAAGGAATGCCCCACTACCTTTGATATGTGGAACAAACTGCATGATATTCATGGAGGAGATGTCAATGTAAAGAGAGCCAAAGCAGAAAGTCTCCGAGGTTAATTTGATCTGATGAAAATTAAAGAAGGAGAGGACATTACAAAATATAGTGAAAGAATCAAGAAAAGTGTCAGTGTCATCAGAGCTGTCGGTGGAATAATTGAAAATACAACATTGGTTAGCAAGGTATTGAGAACTTTACTTCCTATCTATGCAATTAGAGTTTCAGCTATTGAAGAAATGAGATGCAGTAATGGTATAAATCTAGATGGATTGATTGAAAGATTATCAGCCTTTGAATTGGATAACTTTGACAATTACTCTCCTAATCTTGGAAATCTTGAGTCTGCATTCAAACCTAAATTAAACCTTGGAAAGATGAAAGGAAAAAAGATTGACAGTGAAAGTGATTATGAATTTGATGATGAAGATTTGGAAATCATTGAAGCATTACTTGCAAGGAGAGCTGCAAAATGAAAAGGACAGTACAAAGGAAGAATACCATTAATTTTATTTTCATGTGATGAGGTTGGTCACATTGCTGCTAAGTGTCCAAACAAGGAAGACAAAGGTGAGAAAAATTTCAACAAGTATAAAGGCAAGAAAGATTACAAAAGCTACAAAGATAAAGGTAAGAAATCTTGTTACATTGCTAAAGATTCTGATAGTGATGAATATGAAGATGAAGATGAAATGGTTTATATTGCTGTTAAGGATGAGTCGAATAATGAGGATAATGAAACGACATCACTATATTCTCATATTAGCAAGAATGACACTTAGATAATTGATAGTGGTTGTTCTCACCGCATGACTGGTGATAAAAGCAAATTTGAACATCTTGAGCACTATGATGGTGGGAGTGTCAGTTTTGGGAATTATGAACCCTTCTATGTGAAAGGTAAAGGTTGTATTACTTTAACAGAAGGAATCAAATGGGATAATGCTTATTGGGTTGAAGGACTAAGGCACAATCTACTAAGTGTGGTTCAACTGAATAACATTGGTTTCAAGGTAGAATTCATGAATGGTAAGGCCAAGCTCCTGGATGGTAAGGGAAACCTAGTTGGAACTGGAAAACAAACTAAAGGTAATCTATTTTATCTTGATCTCAATGAAAGTTCATGTTTTATTGCACAAGTAGAAGAAAGATGGTTATGGCATAAAAGGTTATGTCATGTGAACTTTGATAACCTGGTTAACATAAGCAAGAACAAAAGAGTAAGAGGAATTCCTATTCTGAAGAAACCTGAACTAGCAATATGCAAACAATGTCAAATTGGGAAAATGGGCAAAACTAGCTTCAAGAGAAAGAACTACAATACAAAAGAATTTTTGGAATTGGTACATACTAATTTATGTGGACCAATTGGGACAACAAGGTACATAGGTGAGAAGTATTTCATTCTATTTGTTGATGATAATTCCAGAATGATGATTGTTATGTTTCTTAAAGAGAAATCAGAAGTTCAAATGGTACCTAGCCAGAGTTGAAAAAGAAACTGGAAAGAAACTGAAATGCTTAAGATCTGACAAAGGAGGAGAATTCATTTCTAATTAATTCAATGAATTTTGCAATGAAAGAGGAATCAAAAGACAAGTATCTGCCCTAGGTACTCCACAAAATAATGGTATAGCAGAAAGAAGAAACAGATACATTATGGATTGTGCAAAAATGTTGATGATTGAAAAGAATGTTGCTACCAAATACTGGAAGGAAGCCATCAACACTGTAATTCACACCTTGAACCAAGTTTAACTGAATAAAGGTACTAAGAAGACACCTTTTTAATTATGGTATGGCTATAAACCTAATGTTCATTATTTCAAAGTATTTGGAAGTAAATGATACATCTTGAAGGAAGTAATAAATGGAAAGTTTGATGTAAAAGGTGATGAAGGTATATTCCTAGGCTACTCCTGTAAATGAAAAACATATAAATGTTTGAATCTTTCTACTCATAAAGTCATAGAAAGCATGCATGTAAGGATTGATGAGTTTGCAGAAAGAGGTGAATAATAGAGCAGTAAAGAGCCTCAGGATTACATAAAATTTGTATATTATGAACCTGATACTATACCTAAGACACAAGCAATGGTGATTGGACATCATCCTTGTCAGCCATTGAACTCATTTGCACAAACCCAAATAGTTCAACCTGAGTTTCAACCTGTGCAACCCAAGCTATTGGTAGAGGAAACCAAGTTGCAGACTGAAGAATCCAAATCACAGACAGAGGGAACCAAGTCACAGACAGAGGCACCCGAGTCTCAAATAGAGGCGTGCGAGTCTCAGACAGTGGAACCTGAGTATCAGACATAACATTAGAACAAAAATTTTGAGTATGGTAAACCCAGTGGAACAAGCCCAGAATCAAGAAGGAAGGATCTTGTACTTGCAAAATATGTCAAAAGGCATCATACACCTGAACAAATAATTGGAGATCAGACAGAAGGTGTAATGAGAAGGAACAAAATTAAAGGTACATGTTTTCTTAGTGAAATTGAACCTAGAACTATTAAAGATGCATTGAATGATGAAAGCTATATCGAAGCAATGAATGAAGAGATTGAGCAGATAGAAAAGAACAAAACCTGGACTCTTGTACCTAGACCAAAATATAAGAATATGATTGGTACTAGGTGGGTTTTCAGAAACAAGATGAATGAGAAAGGAGAAGTTTCCAAAAATAAAGCAAGATTAGTATGTAAAGGATATGCTCAAGAAGAGGGTATTGATTATGGAGAAACTTTTTCTCCTATTGCAAGAATTGAAGGAATCAGAACTCTTCTGGCATATGCTACACACAAAGGATACAAGGTATACCAAATGGATTTAAAATCTGCATTCCTAAATGAAATTCTTGAAGAGGAAGTCTACATTGGGCAACCCGAAGGTTTTGTAGATCCTAACAAAAGGAATATGGTTTGCAAATTACACAAAGCATTATATGGACTGAACCAAGCTCCTAGAGCCTGGTATGAAAGACTGCATGGTTACTTGATAAGCATTGAATTTCAGAGAACCAGTGACAATAGTAGCTTGTATATTAAAGAAGGACCTTAGAACAAGATAATGTTAGAAAAAATATTTGTTGATGCATGACATATTGTTTACTGGATATGATGACTTATGCACAACATTCTCAAAAGCTACGAGTAAGGAATTTGAAATGTCTATGTTTGGTGAAATCAAATTCTTTGTCGGTTTACAAGTTTATCAGATGAAGGATGGTATCTACATTACCCAGTCTAAATACATCAAAGAGATACTAAAGAAATTTAGGATGAAAGACTCCAGACTAGTTGGAACACCTATGCCTACCAGACATAAGTTGTTTAAGTATATGACGATTCAAAGGAAGTAAACCAGGCTACCTACAGATCCATGATTGGTAAACTTCAATATGTTGTTCACACCAGACCTGATATTGCATTAGCAGTTGGTATTGTTGCAAGGTTTTCAGCTAATCCGAGAGAGAATAATTTGATGGCTATCAAAAGGATTCTGAGATATCTTAAGGGTACTGAAGATTATGGATTATGGTATAAGAAAGGAGGAAACTTTGTTTTGAAGACTTTTACTGATGCTACTTGGGATGGACGTGTTGATGACAGAAAGAGCACAAGTGGTGGAGAATTATTTCTTGGAAAAAGGTTAGTCTCCTGGACAAGCAAGAAACAAAACTACATTTCTCAATCTACAGTAGAAGCAGAGTATGTTGCTGCAACAGTGAATTGTTCAAACATTATATGGTTCAAATAATTGTTGTCAGGTATGAAGGTAGAAATCACAGAACCAATCATTGTCTACTGTGACAACACAGTGCTATTAATATCTCAAAGAACCCTGTGATGCATACTAAAACTAAACATATTGCAATAAAGTATCATTTCTTGAGAGAATTGGTTCAGGACAAGGATGTCAGATTGGAATGTGAATACTAAAGAACAAATTGCAGACATATTCACAAAACCATTACCTAAGGATGCATTTTTGTATCTTAGAGGAAATCTAGGGGTAATTCCCCTAACTGAGGCTCACTAAAACACAGTTTAGTGATGCATCAACCAAGCGACAGAACAAACTTAACATGTTGATGCAGATATTTAGAGCTTATTGCATATGAATAAGTACAGACAGATACTTTACAATTCCATTGGATATGTCAGATGGTGTCTTTGGCATTGGTTGTTAAAGAGGGAGAGATTAGTGTATGTCATAATGATCAGTGAAAGAGGGAGAACTTTATCAGACACAGAGATTGATGACAGAGGGAGAAATCTGTATTTCAGTGATAGAGGGAGTTTTTGGATGAGAATCAGAATGAAGCTATTCGAAAAATGAATATCATACCTTGTTTTGCATATGTATCACATGGTTCACACCTCTTTCACTAGGACTGATATGATTATAGATGCCCCTTGATATCTCCAGACGCTTATACATATGCTGCAGTAGTGCCTTTCTTTCTTCAATGTTTCTATAATGCCAATTTTTTCAACCAATGAATCGGCAGATTGCACTAATAATTTGATCCACCAGCCACAAGCTCTTCGCCGCCAATCAAGTATGAAATAGACAAAAGTGCCATATGTTGCAAAAACCTCTTCAAGAACAAACGTCTTCAAGAACTCAGTAGCTAATTCCTAGAGTCGATCTGTCAACCTTTGCACACCAAAGTCACACCATCATTCTGCCAACAACATTTCTTCTCACGCCATTTCCTATCATTGATGCTTCCTTGTACTATACACGGCTTCACAGGCATAGAGATCTTCATGCGGCTTGTTTACATTCTCCTTCCCCACGCTCTAATTTGTTACAGTCTTCTACGCTTTATCCACACCTGTTCCAGGTGGTAGGAACCATGCGATAAGCACACAACCATAGAGATCACCTAGCCCCTCTACATTTTCCTTCCTTCGCCCTGATACCAAAAATGTTGATCGCAGATGAAGCCTTGATGATATTATTGATGAGTAACAAAGGAATATATAGGGATACATATGCGTAAGCAGTTGATGGAAGTGCATAACTGAAACTGCATAATTGTCAATGTAATATCTAACACAAACTAGCATTGTAAATTACACCAACATTATCATCAACATATAAATTGGTATTTTTTAAATTCATTTATCACATGTATCCTTTAGTATAAGATTATTAAATCAAATAATTCTTATAATTAAATAAAATTGAGTTAGCATTATCCATTTCTTATGTATTTATTATTTATTGATAAATAAATATTAATTTCCATCTAATATGAAAATCTATTATTCATTTATTATTAATAATTAAATCCTTAAAATCCACTTCACCTAATTAATTAACCCAATATATTTAGTCCAATTAATCATGCTCTCAATCAAAGTCACCCATTTTTCTACTTCACTCATCCATGTAAAGTCAACCCCATTACCAATTTTGTATATTATGAAAAAGAATATTATTTTAATTAAAATTTTAAATAATGTGCAACTCTTTCATGCTTTCCACTTCTCCTTATTAGATGCACCAATATACGATTAGAATTATAATTTAATATTGAATATCAACCATCAATTAATTTTCTTAAAAATTTATATATCAAACCTTTCATACATCATTTCCATATCACCTCTTTATGCATCTATATTTGGTTACTATTATCATCTGCACAATACAATTGATATTAAAGAAAAATAAGCACCTACATCTATTAAGATCATGATACTAAACCTGAGGTTTGCATGATTTAAAGTGTTTAAATTATCGATTTTTATGTTTGTTTTTTTTCTCTATTTTTGTTGTATCCACTAATTAATTATTTAAAGAAGATACATAAAACAACATATGTAAGATATGCACAAGTAGATAACAATAACGTAGGTATGATAATAAGAGTTTGAGACTTTAATGAAGTGTAACGAATGACATAATGATCTACTACAAGAACTGGGGTTTTATATTGGTCAATGTAAAACTAATGTAATCAAAATGATTGATGTAAAACAAGACTATAACATAGAAATATGAATGGTTCTAAGCATGACAAAATTCTAGTGGTATATAAGATTGATGGCCTTCTAAATGACCTAGGGATGGTGCCATCTTAATAATTTCCTAGGTGCATAACTTTGAACTTTTGATGTTGGAGTAAATCAATAAAGATTAGTTGGAATTGAGACAACCTTAGGTTATAATTAATTTTTAGATGTGAAAAATTGGTAAAGACCATTGAACTTGGTCAATGTCATACTTATAGTCTTCAAGTTGACAGTGGAAATGTTGTTTTGAGATCTACAAATGTTATGTTTTGATGAGAGATAAGATGTTATTTTCAATGTAAATGAGTTTGGGATCAAAGAGAGCATCAAATCAACCAAAATCATGTACTAAAGAAAAGTACTTAGGGCACTCACACCAAGTGGAATACAACGAAGGGGAAAGTCCATATATCCTTAATTTATATAATTTAGGAAATATTTTCATTTTTTAAAGAGTTCTTTGGTCCAACCATTTAAGTTATTTCTTTTAATTGGTAAGAAGTAGAAATATTTATGTAACAACATTAGAAATATTGATAAATTAACAATTATAAAGATGAATCATAATCATACTTAAAATAAATTTGTCAAAACTAAGTAAATTTATATCTTTCTTATTCATTATGTGATAGAGGAGATACTACTCTATCCTGAATGTTTAAAATTTGATAAAATGGATATCTCTTAATTATTAATACCTAACTCAAAAAATCTTATAATTCATATAGAATATATACTTCTAAATCCATAACAAAAAAAAATTGATTATTTATACATGAAATAATGTTTAGCACCTTCTAACAAAAAAAATTCCTTACAATGAGCAGACCCAAAATAAAGCTAACCTAAATTTAAAACACAATATTTTGTGAGGAGAAATCTGATACAGACTTAAAAAGCTCCTATTGCAAAAGGCAACGATGTAGGCTACAAACATAACGGACATGGATTTGAAACACGATGGCTTTCCTTTGGGGTAAAGGACGGATGGGTCCTCAGCAACCACACTGAGACTCATTCACACACTTCTTGGGGTTAATGGAATCTGAATGCAACTGAAATTCTTTTTCAAGGACAATGATAAAAACGTTGGAATTTTATGAAACTAAGGATTAGAGTCAAAGGTCCGTTTTGTTCGCTCTATTCGTTAGTCACCTCTCTAAAAGTTGTGTGATAATTTGATGGTTTGAGCGTGGGATGATTTTAGCTGTTTTGGAATGAAACCCCACTGAAGATTACATTCAGTATGACGTTATATTTCACTTTACAAATCAACTTTTACGAGAAAAGGTGTTTGATTAGATTTCCCGTATCTAAAGCTAGACGTCACAAGATAAATGGATCCAATTCATATATCTGTTTTTGTTTTCATTTGAGGGAATCTATGGTTACTGTAAGCATTAGTGCAACTTAAAGTCCGCTAATGATAAACAATTAAATATCTAAAAGTTTCTTAGGAGAAATTTTTGGAGAGAATGAGTACGAGCAATTTAATTTCAATTACAATTTGTAAGAAAAGATTGATCATTTTGAAAGTTTTGAAGTGTTTCTAGAAGATATGTTTAATGGTTTCTTGCTCGTGGCAGTTGTGATAAGACGCGTTGTTGATGGTGAAGAATTGAAACAAAGAGATTCTAAGCAATTAGTTTAGGATTGGGAGTCAACTTTTGATAGTAAAAGGTAAGCATTAAGTTTAGTTCATTTGGAATTTGAGAATCTATATTTCTATATACGACTAATGTATTATCTGAAGTGGAAGGTATATTGAAGATTTCAATAGATGGGACGAAATGAAAAAGAAAGAAGCTAGTTATCATTAGAACATTTCTCATGTTAAAAATATTTGGCTATATGATAGACCTTAGTAAGTATTGATTGGGTGTCCAAGGAGGTGATCTATTTTGTAAGAATACTTTTTTTTTTCTGGATGAGTTAATGTGGTGTTGTGGGCCACGTCCATATATTAAAATTTAAAAAGGTTTATACAATGCAGGCTTCTAGTGGGGCAAAAAGATCAGAGATTCCCTTCGCTAGCCATTGCAAAATTATAAAACCGGCTTACTGTAAGTGACTATCAATACTAACTATAGACTCCAATTATGCTAACAAAGCTACAGAGTCATAGACCCATTCCCAACTATTAGGCTAACAAGTCATAATTATGGCGAATATCAATAAAACCAAAAATAGTGTGAACTCTAGGCATTACCCAGCCTCGTTGCTCTCTCTCATCTTCCACACCCTCCACCAAGGTGAACACCAAAATCATGGATGCTATATCAGAGTTGACATGTTAGCATCCATTCCTACATAGGTATTCATCCCCTAGTACCATTTGGAGAGCAAGCAAAACCACCCTAGTTCGTGACTTGAATATTTTCATTAACCTTCTCTCTGAAATGTCTCTATAAAATGCCATTTGCCTCTTCTTTGCAAGAAGAAAAATATTGGTACCCATGCTACATACTGCTTGTTTTTTTAGATGAAGCTATCTCCATTCTATTTTAAAATGCCACCTTAAATCATAGAAATTAATTCATTCATACTCCTCCAACTCTGCAATGCTCCCTCATGATATCTACCCATCCTTTCCTAAAAACTTGTACATGAGACAATGCTTGAGGGCGAGTAAGGTGAAAATAGAGAGAGTGCCAATTGTCCAACAAAGTGATTGCCAAGACATCCACTCTTTAATCGACTGCAAACTTTGCAATGTCATCTATGTTGGTTAATAGACATGATTTTTTCTTATAATACGACTCAAGCCCTTGCAAAAGTCTTACTATTATCCACAATTCAGCAAACTTGTGAAACAGTTTGATCTCTAAATTGATAGGTACAACTCCCTAATATAGATATGCAATGAATGAATTTATACTCTTAATTGAAACATGGTATGCTCTTGACCAGAGAGTAGAAGAGGTGTCTAATGGACATTCATCACCATGATATATCCATGATGCAATATAAAGTATGAATCAAAAGAAACTCAAAGTTGTGCTTATTTTCTCAAAAATCATGAAGAAACTAAACACAATTTAGACTATCAATTTATTTCTGCATATACACCTTCACAACCGTAAAGATCATACATACAACTAGACCATTTGAAGAACATAAATGTGCTAAATAATATGAACATAACAAGAGAGAAACAAATAGTGATTCACAAATCACCTCATATTATAGACTCTCAACAACAGGGTATGATATCTATAACCAATTTATCTCATCTACCATACATCCATTCATTCATTCAACAATACAATCAATAAGTAATTGTGTCCTAATTTGATGCTTGGGGCAATTTTGGAAGAAGACAATGGAATTGAGGATCAATACCATTAGGCCCTAGCATAGACATCGCTATTATCTTCAATTCCATAAGGCCCAAAAAATGGACCTTGTCCAATGGAGTTGAGGCTAATGGCAAGTTATAGACATAAAATTCTATAATGAATATTTTTAAGGAAGTTTAACAGTGGCATTATGGATGGTGTAGTACATGAAAGATTATTTTGGTTGTAACCTCCTCATACATAGACATGCAAAAGAATGTAACATGGGCTTTTGGGTTAGTTCTTTAGTCCCTACGGTTATGGGGAAAGAGTTGGAAGTCAAGCCAGATGCAAGTATCAGATCATACATATGCTATGGCTTGAGAATTAATGGTGGACAAGAAAAATGTGGACATTTTGATTGGCTCCTAGATTGGTCAAAAAATGTATGTTTGTCTTGCAACATAATAGGCTTATGGAGTTGACTAGAAGCTTCAAAGTGCCTCTTTTGGAGAATAATCATTTATTTTGAATTGTATGCCACATGGCACTGAATCAATACTTCAAATTCAATGGGATGGATGTGGTAGTGGGTCCAATGATTCCATCTATACACCCAGTTAAATATTGGATAATGACATTTTTAGGACTTACAATTGCAGGTTGATAACTCATCCTGCTTTCGGGATGGCACATTAATCAAATTCTCAAATGCCTTAGGGTGTTTTGTATGGGCTGTGACAGTTTTTATTTTGGGCTAGTAGTGTATATGTTGGTTTGTAATTTCAAATTGTATGGTTGTGGGAAGCTCAGTTGCTTAGTTGTATGCCTTTGTCATAGAAAAGCATATCGATGTAGTCCCTCAGATGTATTATGTTCTGGTGATGGTAGTGTATGAGAGTGTCTCTATTAATAAAACCCAATGGACCGTGGAATATCTAAAATTAAAAAAAAATAGTGCCATCTCCACATCTAGTAGGTTATTGCCATATCACTTTATTCACAAAACAACCAATATATTTGTATATTTTTGCGATCTACATAAGAAATGGGGAGGTTTGAACAAACCAAACCATAAAATGTGGATAGAATGCACACAAGAACAATTGTAAAGCATTACATCAATATGACCTTATCATGCATTGTGCCAGTGAATAAACTAAATAATAATGACACCTATTTTAATTCAAGTGTCATGGGATTTGCTTCCCCTTTTAAGGTAGCAATAAATTTCTTTGTCACAATAAAAAGATATATACATTTACTATAATACATTTGCAGCCTAAGAAGCATACATACAATTGAAAATCCTAGTGAAATTGTGCTACTTGAAGCACAGACTAATTTGTGTTCCTTGACATACCAATTCCTCAAAAACTATTGTAAGTTCAGAATCCCTTGAACATGGGATTACAAAAAAATGATATACAAATATAGTGCATCCCACTCTCGACCAACTGTATAAAAAAATAGACCACATACAAACAACTTCAATTGAAGATTTATAAGAATTAATTAAGTACAATAACATCTTCTAATTACCTCTCACTTTCCTCAATCTACCTTTCCCCATCAAGTACTCCCCTTTGAATTTGTTAATGGAGTTGGGCTTCCAAATGTGATCTACATGGATCTTTGCTGCAAACTTAGGAAGATATTCACTAATGTACACCATGGTCTTGTATACCATATATCCCTCCACCATAGAACCCTTAGGATGTGCTCTTTGTCAAACCAAACCCTTCAAAATTTTTAGGTACCTCTCAACCATCCACATTGACCTAGTTTGTATAGGTCCACACAATTCAATCTCGTCAACTTGATGTATGAGGTAGTGTTCTTGTGCATTGAAAAAAATAGAAGGTAAAAATTTTTGCATTTCACACATAGGATGAGGAATTTTTCTCTTCCAATATTTTATATCTTCTTTATTTATTTCTTTCGATGACAACCACCTAGAAGAGATCCAACATGCAAAAACATATAAACGAGACTTTACAAAAAATATACAATAAATTATTGAAAAAGTTAAACAAGTCACAAATATAATATCTATACAACAAATCTAACAAATAATGCTTCTAACCTCATGTATTTTTGAAGATCATATATAACTTGTTTGACACTGTTGTCGAAGTGGTGTGGGAGAGATAGAGGTAGAACATACTGCAATAATTATAAAATGATCTTTTCAATATTTTAGAGAATAATACAATAAAATATACATGCAGTATACAAATATATAGAAAATAAAAAATAACATGAATTATAATAAAGGTATGCCAATCGTGTGTTTTCATTCTTGGCCCAAATTCACTTTTCTTTGATATAAGATTGTTTATATTCGCAACAAATCCTGTGGGAAATCAAATTTTTTGTATGACTTCTTTTATAGCATTGCTTTGCTGCTCTGATAATAACCCAGGAAGGGCACTTATATCAATATGGTCTCCATTGTTATTTGATCGAATGACATTTTTTAATGCATGGTTAGAATCTTCAATGTCACTACAAATTTTGACATTTTTCTCTTTATCGTGTCTTCCGTCCAATAATTTTCATAAAGCAAAGACTTGATTGTCTTTCACATGTTTACCGACGATGCTCGATTTATATTGACAACTTGGTTGTTTTTCATATGTACACTAATGATGCTCGGTATGTATTGACTGACGAGACTGGATTCACAAAATCATAACGAGTAATACCATAGTGCATCTCCATTCATGCTAATTTGGCATATTATCAATGAATATTGGAACTGATGTAAAATATAGCTTTGTACAGTGTAGTTCCATACTTGTATTACTTGGGTGAGGGTGGTGGAATCACCAGACCCATTGGATGAGGTGTCACCAACTGTAGTGCTTGGTCCAACATTATCATTGATTGAAGCTTTCCTCCACATTTAATTTATCATTCTCCTGATGTCTTCAATAGTATTGTCGTTACCAAAAGTGCTTGACTCTGTCACTTGGTCTCTACAGTCTTTTCTTAAGTGTCTGACCTTGTGATAGTGTAAGTATGTCATTTCGGGGTTAGTCCAACTTCTAAACCTTCTTGTCCATTTCCTCATACAGCTAGCAGCTATATGTCCATATCTTCTACATGATGTGCAATTTACCCTTGCTGTAATCCCAAACATATGTATTACTGACTCTCCTCGGTTTATATGCATTTTCTTGTACTTTTCATTTTCATACTTTCTTTTTCTTTTTCCTGCATTCATCAGATGTGTGGCCATGCATTTTGCAAGTAAGACAATATTTTTTCATGTAGGTTTCCGTCTTTGGTTTTTTCACCATAGATATGCATTTATGTGATTTGTGTCCATGCTTGTTACAGTTATAACAATTACCTATGAATGTAGAAGTAATTTTAGGAATACCTTTAGCTTTGCTCTTGGAAACATTTCATGTGTGGCCTGGTTTTCCACAGTGATTGCATGACTTCTTCTTTCCTCTTGGAGTTGTGTAGACATCTCTTTGATCACCTTGGTTTTATGATTATCCATGCTCGATATACCCTAAACCGATATTGTTGTTGAGTCTTCTTTGTCCATTTAGAAATTCATCCATTCTTTTTGTACTGTCTTCAAATTTCTTGATCATATCATTATTTTGTTTTTGAATCTTTGCTTCATGCTTCAGTTTCTCATTTTCTTCTTTTAGTTCACCAATAGCTTCCAATTTCCCATTAAGTTCTATGTTCACTTGGTTGGCCTCATGACTCATAAGAACTATTTGATTGGTGATCTCAATGTGATGTTCAGTAAGTCTCTGTATCTCAGATTCTTTCTCTTGCAACTACTCAGTGATCTTCCTCCCATCATCAATAGCTAATGTTGTTTCTTATTCAGCTTGTCTTGCATTATTCACAACATCAATCATTCTTACCATCTGTGTCTCTTGACCGATCTGCAGTACCTTTACTTGTTCAGTCAGATGTTGATTGATTTCATTCAAACTTGTAATGCTTCTTTTAGATGTGTCAGATGTATTACCATATGCAGATCCCGATGAATCAAATAAATCAAGTATATCTTCTTCATGATAGTCAGTTTCATTGTAGCGAGATGTCATGAATTTTCTTTTAGCCAATAATTCTTTCATCTTGTTTCTTTCTTCTTTATATTGCTCAAAGAAAATCTGTATCTCCAACTTCTGATTTTCAATATTTTTATCAAGCTTATACCTTTCCATTGTATGATATTTTCTCTCAAGTGATTACAATTTTCCAAATAAGAGATCTATCTCTGATACCAATTGTTGGAATAATGGAAGGGTGTGTACTGAGAGGGGAGGGGTGAATTAGTACCCTTAAATTTTTTTATTAATTAACCTTAGTAATCTTTTCTTGCATTACCAACCATATTTCTTTTCTACCTTATGCATGTAATATCATAACATAAATCTAAGTGCATGTAAATAATCATACAAACATTCATGAAACTTAGTTACACATGACACAAGAATTGGTAACGCAGAAAACCCTTGTTAGAAGGTAAAAACTGCGGTGGGGATGAAACCCATAAAGCTTCACTATCTGCAGAATGGAAGGTGTCAGTTAAGGCTACAAGTTGTGATCACTTGTGATGATCTTACCCTGTTAGGAGTAACATGTTAGACTTGTTAGGTCTACTCAGTTAAGATATTTTAGCAACACAATATATGTGTGCACTAAGTTAAGAGATTTACTATAAGACTATTATGTCCACCTTTTTGAAGGATTTCTTCTATTTGCTACGGTTGTTAGAGAGTAGACAAAAATACTTATGACCTGATAGATTGCAATTTTGAATTGGTGAATATAGATCCTTTAAGTTCAAAAAATTATGTATCACCTAATTGTGATGAATAATACCTCTGTTCTGCTCAGTAGCCTTGAATCTAGTTCTTCATAACTGAATTCTTCCTTTTGTGTCCTTCTCCATGAAAATCTCCGTCTGATCAATAGATGTCTTCTCCGGATTAAATCATCATGTTCTTGATTGATTATACATCTATATATACAAAGTTTTTGACCTAATTAGGTTTCACGCTTTACAAGAAAAACTCTATGATCAAAGGTTTACAACTTGACCTTGATCTCCTAGTTTCCATGTATACAATCAGTTAAGCTGATTAAAACTATTACTTATGCTTTACTTTATCCTCAAGAATAGAGATTTAAAGCTAATAATAGAGTTATTTTTAAGACTAAAGTGCTTTAGCTAACGTGTATCTTAGATCCTCTTTTCTCGGGTATAAAACTATCTCTCGGTAGACTAGTGCTCGATATGCTATGTAGACTGTTCTCTCGGGTTACTCTATGAACTGTGCTCTTGGTTTACTCTTTGAAATTTCTACCGGTGATAGTGCTATCAGTGTTCACTAATTTTTGTGATCACTATACTAAGACATTTTCAGTGACCTCTACGCTTGACTGTTTTGGTGACCTATGTGCTTGACTGAATGCTATCACTCGGTGATCATGTAACCAATAGTCCAAAAAATATTTTCTTGTATACTAATGAAAACTTATGATCCTTTAAGTATTATCATTTATTATACCTATATATTATGCTAAATGGGTTTCAAACCTAGTTTCAACCACCAAACCCCTTAGTGGCATCTGCATACTTACAGATTTTAATTATTTGAACAAATCTTGTCATAAGGATGACTTCGCTTTACCATGCATTCATATGACTCTTGATTTTACATCTAGTCAAAAACTATTATCACTTATGGGTGAATTTGTTTTATTACAATCACATTAAGATCACACTTGAGGACCTACACAAAACCCTTTTCACATGTCCTTAGGGTACCTATTTTTGGAATGTCATGTCTTTTGGCCTCAAGAACACACGAGATACATAGTAGAGAGCTATGACTACCATCTTCTAATTTATTATGAATACCTTAATGAAAGGTATTTTTGATGTCCTTTTGGGAAAATAAATCACAAGAGAGGATAATTTGTAATTCTTGAACGAAATTCTCACAAGGCTTGAAAAATGTAAAGTGAGATCAAATCTGAAGAAATGCATCTTTAGAGTGACCTCAGAAAAACCCTTGGGAAACATTGTTTCTCATAATGTAATATTAAAGGATCCAATGAAAGTGAAATCTATATTTGAGATGCCTTAGCTAGATATAATATTTACAAGGAAAACTACAATCCATTTATAAATTCATATCACAATTGGCTGATAAGTGTTATCTTTTTACTCGTCTTCTATATAAGAATACTCATTTTTTATGAGATGACAAGTACCAACAATCCTTTCAATAGATCAATGATTATATAATGTCTCCTCCTATTTTGATGCCACATATCGATGGTAAACTATTTCTTCTTTACATGTCACCAACAACTTTAGTGTTGGGGGCATTATTACCACAATACAATATTGAAGGAAAAGAATGAGAAATATAGCCCCTATTGCTTATGGGGCTAGCTTGGAGCAATAATTTAGTGGGATATGGGATAAATTACATTCCTATTGAACAAGAATATCTTTTAATGGTCTTTGCCTAATATAAACTTCATCATTACATGATTAGTCACCAAATAAAGCTCATAGCCAAGATAGATCCGCTTATGTATCTATTTAATAAAGAAACTCTTACTAGACGGATGGATAAATGGGCCATGATACTTAGTAAATTTTACATTGAGTATGTAGAGAATAAAGATATCAAAATACAATCTATAAATTCTCAAATTGTAGATGCACCCTTGGTTGATGATCATCCATTAATTCCAGACTTCCTTGATGAAGCATTTTTCACTATATCACCTACAAAACCATGGGCACTATATTTTGATGGATTTTTTACACAACACATATCTAGTGTTTGTATTCCTTTTTCTTGCCAAAAGATGTTTTATTTCTAAGTAATACAAATTGGAATTATTTTTCATCAAAAGTATTGTGAAATATGAGGCACTTGTACATGTCTTTTAAATGACAGTCCAATGGAAGATACTAGAGTTGTGTGGTTTAAATGTGGTTCTAACCTTCAACAACCTAAATTGAATAAACCATTAACTTAGGGATCAATAATCATCAAATTTAAATCAAAATGTATGTAAAACCCCCAAAACTGGCTTATTGCTTCCTAGATGAAGTGAGTTTGATTATTAGTAAATGCTCGTCAGATTGGCACAAGAATTAGTGACTAGACTACTTCAAGATGGATGAGCATGATGCATGAACTTGAATTCTTGTCTCTCAAATCATATAAATGATATCAAAAATGCAAATAAGTAATGCATGAACTAGTATGAGACTAAATGCATATTTAATCTAGCAACATATAGAAAATACTAAGAAATGATACTAAGATTAATCTATCTAAGAACAATGCAAATGCTATTCTAGAATGAAGATGCTCTTCTATAATGAGAATACTCTAGAATCAAAATAATATCATAATATTACTTCAACAATGCATCCTCCTTGAAAAAAGGAGAGCTAGCACTTTTATAGAAATCTCCTAAAAATGGATAGTTGAGATTAAGAGGTGGAAAGAGAGTGGCTAGGATTAAGAGGTTAGGCAGGGTTTTGGTAGGAGTGAAGGAGATTAAGAGGAAACATGGGTGAGTGGTTGAGATTCAATCCAAGAGAGGTTGATCCAAGTGATTGACTTTTAATTGGTCAAAAATATGTTTGTTGGTAAATCCCCTTTTAATCACCTTTTAATCAAAGATTAGATGTGCACACCCATGTGTGAATGAGTTTAATTAATAAAAGAGCAAGACCCTTTTTTTAAGTGTGCAATGTACAGTGATTAAATAAATTTTCAAGCTTGGGTTTAAGTTGATGATTTGATTTAGGAACTTGGTTTAATTATACAAGGGGGATTATTAGGATTTTGCTTGCATAATTAAGTTCCAGCAGTGAATGCCTTAGATTTTAGGATTTTTTAAGGCCAATTAATCAAATTAGGATTTGTAGGTTTACTAGACCAATTTTAGGTGATTATATTTTCCCCTCTTTGAATAGGTTTGCAAGCAACACGTTGATTCAAAGAACATCTAATGAAAGATCAAGAACAGTGTGATGTGAAGTAGTGAAAACTATCCTGATTAGAACCGATTTTGAACTTGATCAAATGAAGATCGATCGAAGATTGAAGATAAAATCTTTGGGCTTGATTGAGAGAAGACTAATAGAGATATTTGAAGATATCATCTCTAGAATTGATTGAGAGAAGACTAATAGAGAGATCCGAAATACTTAGCTTGATGTGAAGCGACGAAACTAAATATCCATCCAAACAAGACTTTGAAATTTTTGGATTGGTTTTAATTGACCAATCAACCTGATGTGGTGCAATGAGCTTGATAGCCATTTGATGGATTAATCAAGATAATTGAATTTATATGGGTGCTGATGAAACCAATCACATGATTAGGAGACACTACCGGATTGATGTGATGCGATGAAATTGATATGCCCTTAGAGATTTAACCGGGTTAGATGTTTGTCCAAGTGACTTGATGTGAAGCGATGAAATCACTTGTGTAGAAAGAATTCATCTTTTTGATACATTGATGTTACCCCCTTGGGATTGAAATTAAAATGTCGTTAGGATAACAAGCTTGATTGTGACTGATTTGATTGAAAGAAAGTATTGGATTTGATAGTGATTTAATTGGATTGATAACGATTAGGTCATAGATGGTCGAGAACTTGATTCAAGTATGATGCAAGGTCTTGTTGACCAATTTTGACCAAGATTTGACTAGGGTTAGGGTTGACTCACTTGGATTTAGGTTGAGTTTGTCTAGATTGATTGAAGGGGAAGGGGACTGTTGATGAATTTGGATTTAGGACTGCGTTAGCAATCAAAAAGAATTTTGTGAGAAGGTTGATTTACAATTTTGACTAGAAGAAGGACGCTAGATTTCAATTTTGATCCCGAAAATATATTCAGGATCATTAAAATAGCTAGGGGTGCAATTTTTACATCGATTGAAGCAAGTTGAAAATTAGGTCAAATTAGGGCCAAGGCTATAGAAGGGGCCAAAAGGGTCATTTTCAAATCATTTTTATTTTCCAAATTTATAAATTAGAAAAACCCTCTTTGATAAAAAAATGGTGGTTCCAGTGCAAGATCATTAATTCAAGTTGATAAGGAGGCACAACTGGCACATAAACTATGTGCCTCTGATGAGTGATCAAAATCCTGTTTGATTCCAATTTAGCAAATGTTTATTGAATTTTCATTTAGTTTGAGTCAGGTGTAGATTCTCTAGGTCTTTTGGTCATACGGTCCATCAAGAATCCTTGAACGACAAACTACTTTTAATTTTTTTTCATTTCAGGCCATTAGTTTTATCGTCCTATAGGAACCCTTGTGTCGTACAAGGATCAAGTTTCTTGAGTCCTTTGTTGTCTCATCTACTGAACATTGTCATTTCAGCCTGTTTACTCATGTTGGACCATTATTTTTTTGTATGACACATGTTGCCAATTTTTTTACCCTGTACTTTGTCATATAGAAAACTAAAACCATTTTTTGAAGCTTGAATGTCAAAATTCAACTTTTCTAATCATAGATTTGGATTATGTGGTATTTTTTTTCATCTTATATGGAATTCATTGTACTTTGACTCAATGTTTATAGCTCGTGTACTAATGACTTGTGTTGTTACATAGCCACAACTTCTTGACATCTAGTTCTGCTCAACATATCCACCCATGATGCGACTGGTTAGGGACCTCACAGATGCAGATAGGGAACATATTGGAGAGTGTGGTATTGGATGGTTATTACATATGTTGAATATTCATTTTGTTCATAGGTTTCTCATTGCTTTAGTTGGGCGTTTTCACAGTGATCATAACACTTTCCACTTTCCCACTGGATAACACCATTACTTTGGAGAATATTTACAGAATACCATGGATTACATTTCTTGGAGAGAGAGTAGAGTATGACACCTCTCCACGACTTGGTATTCATGCTCTGATATAGATCTTCCATGATCATACTATTAGTGATCATGCCATCACTTGGGACAACATGGTGAGGACATATGGAGCACAATTTCCTCTTCCTTGTGTTATGGTTGGCTTCATTGTTTGCTTCCTCATGGAAGATAGGGGTCAAAAGGGCTTCTTGTGTGATGGGACTAACTTCTTGAGAGAATGATCATGAGACCAAAAAGATTGGGGTGGGGTCAGTGGCTACTATCATACATGTATCATGAGATGCACGAGGTAGTTTATCATCATGCCAATGGGATGGCCATTGAAGTATTGGTTTTATAGATATGGGAATGGGAGCACCTTCCCATTTGTAGACCAGTTACAAAAAATTCTTGACAAGATGGGCAATACTTTGTGTATAGATATTCAGGTTACCTCACACAACCCCATTCGGGTAAGACCGAGTAGTGGAGGCATAAATTGGTTGACATGATTGTGGTTACCTAGCATGCCTACAAAGGTACCAAGGTGTGGGGGGACTAGAGGACCCATTGGAGAGACTTGTATATCACCCGACCACTAATTGGGAGGACATCCTCCATCATTGAGGGCTTTGTTGTTTCACAGGTTCAGAGGTAGTATGGGCGCTCTCAAGGAAAATCATAGGAGTTCACTACCTAAGATCATTTTGTCTATGAGTAGTGACATGGATGGGCTATGATATTATCTTATGCCCTTGCAGTACAAGATATTTCCCACGTATAGAGGTCAAGATGGGGTTATTTGGATGATTTTACAGATGTGGGGGTGACAAAGAAGTTTAGAGATTATTTTGCCCAACACCCATTCCCTAGGCTTACTGATCTGAAAGAGAGAGTATCACAGATAGACGAGGAGGATGCCCCTCCATGAGATCAGAGAGATTTAGGTAGCCAAAATAGGGATACAATGCCAAGGAGAGAAAGAGGGGATCCCAGTGCTAGCTTGAGTAGGCCATCGGTGGTAGGTGTAACCACCTAGATTTGGTTTGATCTGACCATAGACCCTATTTTCCCTATGTGTGATCATACACCCATTTATGCCTAGACAACTCTTTAATCGGCTGGCATAATTCATTTGAATCGGATTTAAATTCCTAAAGTGATCTAATCACTAATTTTCATTAATTGCTTTAGCCAATCAAATCAGATCAATTCAATTCAATCAATTCAAATCAATACCTGTCCAAGGTAATTAATTTAAAGGGAATTAATGAAATCCTAATTATACCTCATCACTTGCAAAATCAATCCCCTAGCCTAATTGATTCAATTTGGCTATAGTCCTAATTAGTTATTACAAAGCAATCGAAAGCTTAAATTATTAATTAGAATCCTTATTATTGAGTGAATATGTTATTACAACAATTCATTTCATTAATATTCCCTCTAACCTAATCAATCTCAACTACCCAACCATGAGTTCAAACTCATCCCAACCCCTTCTCACATACTAATTCTTCTTAATTAGCTAATTAACCCTAATTAGCTAATCCCCCCTCCACTCATTCTCTCTCCTCTCATCTCTATCTCCTTAATTGCATGCCTTAAGCCTTAAGCCTAATCCTAAGCTACCCTTAAGCTTGTCACATTCCTAAATCTGTGATTAGGAATTCAACCCACTTGAGAAAGTCAAATTTCTCAAGCTTGGCTCCCTCTAAGTCCACCTTCTCAAACTTGGACTTACACCCCTCACCATGCCTCTTAAATGTTTGCATTTAATGCATATTCCTTCCACCATGCCTCATCAATGCCTTTGGCATTAATGCCTCTTACACCTCATTAATGGTTTTGACACCTCCATTAATGAACCTTGTCCCCTCTCTCTCCCCCCATTCTTCTATAAATTTGATGGATTTTGAGCACAAATGGCCCTTGCTTTGGCCCTTAACTTTGAAGTCTTTGATTGTTGATTGTTGAAGCCTTGAATATTGAAGTGTTGAAAGCATTCTTATGCTTCCCATATTTAGAGAATTGAAGGAGCAAACTCATGTTGCTCATATTTTAGGGGTTCATATTGCTTTTTAGCTTATTTCTTACTTGTATTGTTATAATCTTAATTCTTAGAGCTAGACTACATGTTTCTTAATCATTTAGATTAGTTTTTATTTGAATCTTCGATTCTTAGGTTGTATATGTCACTGGAATATGCATAATTTGAGGGCTATTATGTCATTTTTCATACTCCTCATAGATAGGAAGTAATAGATCGATTTTGGTGATTGCTATGCTTGCTAATCCCTTGTTTTCACTAATGCAATGATCTATTGAAGTGTTGTGTCTCTCTTAACAGGTACAAAAATCACACACACATCTATGGCACCCACCGTGGGGCAAGATTTCTTGAAATTTCACAAAATTCTGCTCTCGGCCCTTGACATTTTCCAAATTTGCAGGCAGTTTATCATTTTCGGGAGCAATCTATCGGTTGCGGTATATCTTCTATCATTTCTGGGAGAAATCTGTCATCTGCGGTATATATTCTATCATTTCCAAGAGTTTCAATATCGTCTGTCACTGCTTTTTTGGAAGGTAAAATTTGGCCTTAAAATCATTTTTGTTAACTTTTTTTTCATTTTTGGTACGTGTTATCGTTTCATGTAAAAGGCTTATCATTTTTGGTGAAGCTTATCATTTGGGGTCAAAATTTTATCATTTTCAGGGATTATCATTTTGGATCTCTAAATTATCATCTAGAGTCCAGAGGGAAGAAATATAGAGTTCTGTCATTGACAAATTTGATTTCTAACTTGCTAACTTGGTTGTTTTCCTGATTTTGATCATATTTTTAGCAGCCTAACATGTTTTGCAAGAGTTGGAATGGATTAACTTGATTTCTTTGCACAATTTTAAACACTTAACACACTTTCCAATCACTTGTTAAATTGATCAGATTAGTATGCTCTTTTCCTAAAAGGAAAATTAGAAAATCAGAAGTTGGTTTAAAACTTGAAAGGAATTTGGGGTAAATAGACAAATCAAATCAATTTTCTAAAGTTGGATAGTAACTGAACAATCAAATCATTAAAATCTTGTGGCTCAATGAACAAACACATTGTTTAATTCAATTTGGATCAGTAATTGAACAAGCAAAGCACTAAAGAACTGTTGTTAACTAAACAATCAAAGTTTGCTTTTGCATGCAATGTTTTCATAAACTAGGAATATCTAAATCAGGCTCAAAAAAGCTTGAGGGAATGAACCTTTGATTGAAATGTTTTGGGAGAAAACAACATGGACTAGGAGAGTATGGTCTTCTTCTTTTGAAGAATCAGAAATCTAGAAATCCTAAGCTTGCCAGTCCTTTGTATTCTTATTTAACAGTAGAGGGCCTACTGGTTGAGGAAAAAATCTCCTGGGAATGACCCAAGTGAGGACGGATTTTATGCCAACCATTCTAACTCACTATAAATAATTGCTTCCTCGTAGGCCAAAGCCCCGGAAGATGGAATCGATTTTGTTCTCAGAATTTTGACATCATTCCTTGAACATGCTTGGGTATGTGTAGAGCGGAGCCGCTTGAATATTGCTTGCAAGACTACACATATTTGAGTACTCATAGGGCTATACACCTCAATTTTTCCTTGTGCAATTCTATGGAAGACGGTTTCAAACAGATTTCCCCATCATAAACAATAAACTTTGTAGACAAACTACCTGATTCATCCCCGAAAGGGTGATAATCCTTGTGCAAGGAAAAAAGTAATTGCCCCAAGACACTCTTCATATCGTGCCCTCACTTGCATTTGGAGTCGGCTAATATGGCATCATGACTGGATCCATTGTGTTCTTGGTGATGGCCATATTTTGATTAGCATTTGAGTGTGTACCTAAGTCAACGAGCAAGGATTTTCATCCTCTACTTAGAAAATAGGACATAAGGATGTGTTTTTTCACCCCTAACAATGAAAATCTAATCGATGTATCTGAAAGATCACTAACAAGATAAATTCCTACAAAACAAGCAACAAACTTCAATCCTTGATCTACACGTGTTTTTCACTCACTGACAGGTCTCAGAACGGGATCTTCGATCAAACAAACTTCACGCACTTCCAAAGACAAAACTGACAAAATTTGACAGTGGGAACTTGCATAGTTTTCTCTCAGGGAAAGATAGTCTATTCGGATCCCCTTTTGGCTCTTTAGTTTGTCCTTATTGCTTTTTTTGGTCTCACTGTGGCTCTATCAAATTTTTTTTTCAGATGTCTACCTTGCATGTCCTATCAGACTCTTACAATCTGTCTCAATATGTGTGGTCTATTCACTTTTCAAAATAACTTGATTCCCAGCTCACTATCAGGGCATTCTAACCATTTGACGCTGGAATCATTTACTTCCACCAAAACACAAATGACACTTCTACCTAGACACACTCACTTGAATGATTTGAGACTCTCCTTGACACCATAGGGAAACTTTGATAAAGTTGAGATATAACCTCATGGTTAGCACAAGACGCAACAAGTACACTTCTAAAGAATCAGAAGCACTTCCTAGATCACTACACTTTCGATGAGGAGAAACATTCCGTAGTTCTCTACTCAATTTAGACTCTCCAAAAATGGACAAAGCCACTCACGAATGGAGTAAGGATTTTGAGGACTATGACAATGATAAAAACCAAAAGCATGAAGATAGTGATAAGGAAGAAGAACCACACTTTGACCATCCTTTGTTTGATTTAGGCATTGAGGAAGACATCACTGGAGAAGAGTACAATAAAATCAAACAGAGCAAGAAGTTCCACAAGATAATGGAAAAAATGATTGGCGAAGATAAAGAGAAATACTTTCTCCATCTAGCATCTACTGGCGTAAAGTTACCTAAGGATTCTGATGTGGAACAACTAAAAGAAAAGGAGGTGCCAAATCCTATATCTATTCTCGCCAAACAACTCACCTTGATGCAAACAGATCTTAGGACTCTCAAATAGTAGAAGGCTAAACCCAAGAGGAAATAATCTTTGGACTTCATTTGTCCATTTCCTTTTGACAAGAGTATTACTATGGTCCCATTTCCTCCTAACATGGCAAGACCAAAATATGAAAAATATACGGGAGAGACCTACCCACATGACCATATAAGATAATTTTGTGCTCTGAGTATCGAATACTTGCATGAACCTACATACCTCAAGCGGCTCTTTTCTGGAAGCCTCGGTGAAAACACCATGGAGTAGTTCTCTAAACTTACACCTAAGGTAAAAACTTTTGAGGAGTTAATTCAACAATTTATCCAACATTACTTCTATAATATACAACATGATGTGACTATGATGGATCTATCCAACACTAAACAAAAGACTGATGAATCCTTTACACACTTTCTACAAAGGTGGAGGAAAATCTTTGCTTGGTATTCAAGGGCTATTCCCGAATCTGAAAAAATGAAAATCTTTGTTAATAACTTGCTACCTTAGTTAAACTACACTTTACAAATGCAAGACTCCCCTAGGTTCAATAGGATGATCAAAAATGCCATCCATATTGAAGAAGTAATGGTCAAAAAGGGAGAAATCACTCTTCAAAGTGAAAGCAATTCTACCAAATCCAACTCCAAACCTAAGTGGTGGAAGCAAAACAAAAATTTTGTGAACGATGAAGTCGTAGATGCCTCTAATGTTAATTCTAAACCCAAGGTATTCAATCTAACAAATAGCATGCAAGCAAGTAAAGATGCCAAGGTAACAACCTCCATATCTAAAGCAAACAATGATAACTACAAGGGTCGACCATGGACTTCCAAACCTCAAAGAAAATTTACTCCTTTGGGAGAGCCTCTCGAGACTATTTTGAAGACACTATTAGACAACAAAGTTCTCACAATCCCAGATTCCAAACCTTTGGAGCTAGAAGTCAAACCGAGATGGTGGGACAATAATTAATACTGTATCTTTCACAAGAACAAATGATACAACACTAACAAATTTCTTAAACTCAAACATGTTATCCAAGACCTTATTGAAGGAGGAAAGATTAAAGTGGAAGGACACACCACTAATGAAGACTATACGACATTTAACAAGCCATTCCCTAATTATGAGAAAGGGGAGGCATCTAAAGGGAAAGGAAATGAAGTAAACTACACCTATTCCCATAATGATAATGTGATCAACATGCTAGACATTAAAACTAAATCAATTAATGTGGTCACTATCAAAGGTGTTCAAAACACATCTACCCAATCAAATGCGGTGACCCAAAGTTAGGCACAAGTCATGATCAAAGGACCCCATTCCTCAATGAAATCAACATTAGCTTCCAAGGTACCCTTTGTCACTATTCCTAAAACAACAGCAAAACAAATGGTGACTATTCCTGCAGCAAAGTATGACTTGGTGGACCAATTGCAATGAACCTCTGCTAAAATTTCCATTTTTGAGTTGCTTAAAATCTCCACAGTGCATAGGGAAATCCTGAAACAAGCCGTACATCCCATAAATGTGCCAAAAGACCTTGATAGAGATAAATTCCAAGTGATAGTTAATCACATCTCAGCGCCACATTACCTCTCTTTTTTAGAGGAAGATGATAAATCATTGACCCATCCACATAATCAACCCCTTCATATTGAAGTCCTCATTCATAAGTCCCATCTTAGACGCGTATTGATAGATGGAGGCACATGATTGAATATTTGTACCCTTAATCTAATCAGGAAACTGGGTCTTCCAGAATAGACCATTGACTCTAGAAGAAAAATCACTATCAAAGCTTATGACGAGGAAGAAAGATCCTCTAAAGGTCTTATTGTTCTACCCATTAGAGTCAGACCAATTGAAAGGAGTGTCATATGTGAAGTTCTAGATCTACCCTTGGCCTACAACATCTTGTTAGGGAGACCATGGATTCACAAAATGCAAGCGGTGTCGTCTACCTTCCACCAATGTGTTAAGTTACCACATAATGGGGTGGAAGTGACAATTCCTACAGATACTAATTATATTTGCAACAATATCAAAGCAGGTAGCATGATTCCACATAACAAGGAAGTTATGGATGAGATTTCTCCTGAGACTACCAAAGACATGGCGATGAAAGGCTTTTGAAAGACCTTAAAACTTGAAGAAACAAGTATGGGAGAATACAAGTTGGACATGACCCCATCATTGATAGAATTACCAGTATCACCAAGATCCTATGGAAAACCTTCCTCATCATTCACACCTACTATATTTCAAACGCCAGAAATCCACAAAGTAACTAGCATGGTTAAGGCATCAACATCTTATTTAGATAACACAGAAGAACAGGTCATCTTGGCCTAGCTTTACAATGGAGAATCAAAGGAAGCTGAGGTAAAACATGTGGAAATATCCCCAAAGAAGTATGGAACAGGATATGATCTCCTCAAGCAAATGGGATATAAAGGAAAAGGACCTTTAGGTGACAAAGGAAAAGGACTCATTGAGCCTGTACATAGGGAATTCAAGGAAAATAAAGATAAAACAGGGCTAGGTTTCAATAAATCTACAAACCCTACTTCAAGGGATAGTCCAATTTCTGATAAAGGGAGTGATGAAACAGAGGAAATAGAGCTAGAACCATGGTCCTATGAAAGATTATTGCATGTTGGTTTTGAGAATCCTGAATATCAAGGAGAGCACTATGTACTAAGCTTTGAGGTACCACAAGACACTCATATCCCTTTGTTACCATAGGCTCCTATTCAAGAGGTAGGAGAAATGACAGAAGACAACCCATAGGTACCATTGATAGCAACAACTACTGAAAGCACATCCCAACAATAGGATTCACATCCTAACTAGGGGAAGTTAGTCACAATCATAGTGTTGGTGCCCAAAAACACTGAATTGAATTTCCTTTGGACTTGCCAATCCAATGATGGGAAATCCAATTATTTTTGGCCAACTAACATGAATGATCAATTATGATCCTCTTCCCCTACGCTTCTGGCTCTGCAGGACCAAGGTGGGTGAACCTTCACCTGAATAGGCTTTTTATGGCAGATAACCTGTGTATGAAACTCAAACTTCCGTCTCTCA
>MU223900.1:370617-412094 GCA_018584345.1 Thuja plicata
TTTGACCCATATTTTATCTGAATCTTCTTTTTCTTGTACAAACTTGACTTCTCTTGATTCTTCAAATAGTGACTTTTTAGGATTATCTTGTTTTTGAGTTCTGGATCTACAGAACCTTGAGATGTGTCCAGCCTTTCCACATGAGTGACAAATGATAGGAGGTCTGAATTTATTATTTATCATGCTGCAATTCTTGGCTGTGTGTCCATTGTAATTGCATATCTGACATGTAATGTTCTGCAAGTTTCTTGGAGGTTGATTTCTCTGATTTTGTTGATTCATATTTCTTTGGTTTTGTTGTGACTGATTTCTTTGATTTGTTCTGCAATGTATAGCCCTATGGCCAAACTTGTTATAGGAGTAACAATAACTATTGAAAGGTCTTACCTCTTTACAATCTCTTTCCAAGTTACCATGTTTGTTACAGGCACAGCAAGTACAGTTGACTGCCTTGTGCCCTGCTTTAGTCTCTTCATGATTCTCAATTTTCTTTTCTTCTGTAGATTCTGTTTGATCTTTCTTTCTTTCTTGTAATGAATTGATCTCAATTTGAGCTATACTTTATCCCATACCAGTGGTTTCACCTTTTAGCTTTTGTGCATAAAGATGTGATTGAATTAAATCAGAACTTGTGTGAAGTTTATCAATCTTGTCTTTTGCTCCTGATGATTCAGATTCAATCTTATTCTTGATGTTTTCCAATTCCAAGATTTTTATATTGGCTTGCATGAGTTCTTCATCTAACTGTTTATTTTCTTTGTTCTTCTCTTCAATAGATGTTAGGCTATTAGTTAACTGATCATTCAATTCTTCTATCTTATCCTTTAAAGATAAGTTTTCTTCATTCAGTTTCTTGACCATTTTCCCCAAATCATTTGTAGAGCAATCTTTCAAATCTTTTCTTAACTTTTTGATAATAATTTGTGAGCCATCAAATTTTAGTTTAAGTTTCTCATTTTATTTCTCAAATCTGTCTAGATCTTCAAGGGCTGCTTCAAGATTCTTTTTCAGATGTTTAGCTTCTATTGAATCCATGATCTCCTCAAGTGGTTAAACTTTTCTCTTAGGGGACCAAAGCTTTGATACCAATTGTAAGAAACACTGAGAGGGGGCGTGAATCAGTGTTTGTCTATTTATTATATTTCAACAATTTAAACATAAATCAAATATAAATCCAATGAAGCTTAATACAAGAACACATAACACATGATATGATTATGGGGAAACCTTGATCAGAGGAAAACCCTGGTGGGAATTAGTACCCACAAATATTGTACTAGTATAATAAACCTGTTAAAGTTCCTTTGCCCTGTTAGAAGCAATCTTTACAATGCAAGTATAATGACCCTGTTAGGAGTCTTTACAAAACCATGTTAAAGGTAATGGCTCACTGCTAGAGCTCACTGCTCAATAACATGAAGGCTACAACCTTCTGATAGTTGATATACACTATATCAAAAGTGAACTGCTATGATGACACTACTGTCTGATCAGTTCCATGTATGTGCTGATGCTCTTACTCTCTTGAAGTGCTTTATCTCATACTAAATTCTCTATATTGTTCTTCTATATCTCTCTTATGCATATTCTTTGACTCTACTAATATAACTTATCATTACATACACACACACATAGATATATATATATATATATTCATGCCTGAATAGACGCGACCCAAAACAAGACCATAGTCGGCCCAAAAACATAATACACAATGCTTCCAAAAAAGTTTAATTACGCATGTTTACTATAATAATAAAGACATTGTTACAAACATACTATCACAGGCGTGGGGCCTTTACACAACAAAATATTATACGCTAATCCAAAACATAAGTCGGCTCCATGCTCTGTCTTCTGAAGTGCAGTAGTATTGTTCTTGTTGTAACTTATCCATACTATCATTCCATACCATGCGTGTCTGGACTTAGTATTTACACATAACATAGAACATATATGTGAGCGCGCATACCCTGATTTGATTTCTCGCATGTGCGCTGGTGTGCTGATCACTGCATAACTCTGTCTGCCCTATTTTCTATACTTAGTCATTTTTGTCTTCTAAGTTTACTTGACAAAAACTTTATATGACTTTGTTGCCATAATGACAACACAAAATAAGTCATGTATTCTATAGGAGTCAACTTACCAATAGTGTTTCTATCTATTGATCGAGATTCTATCTAGAACTCCCTACGCATTCTAGAGCAGGCTAAATATTCAGAAATGACATATAGTCAGGCGGTTACGGAATATGGAGCAAAGAAGGCAGTGTGGAAGAAAGAAATAATGAAGTCATGGTTTCAAGAGTTAAGGAGAACCAAAGGAAAGTTTCCCAAAATATTATACGACATGAATCTGAAGCTAGAGATTGTAGACATCTTGGTGCTGCTCCATAGGATCTGAGGTGAGAGTGATGCACTGAACTTCGTTGAGCACCATTTCTTCTTAGTCCAGGTGATTTTTTCTCGACACCATTTCATCAATTGGGCTCTTATGGTAAGAGAGAATCTCTCCAGTGCCCTAAGTAGAGCTAAGCTTTAGAATGATTTCTATATGTCTTCAATTCTTATATATATTGGCCACAATTCAAATTTGGCCAGGGCTTCCTAGATTAGAAGAGTTCCAAGATGATGTTAAAAGCTATGAATTTTTCCCATGTCTACAATTACATAATAGTTATGCTGAATATCTCAGATTTAATGATACATTTACAATGAGACTATACAGGGAGCTACAAGGTTTCCCAAAAAGGAGATTTTCTCCTAAAGCCATGGCTTTTATCAGCTAATTTGGGTTCTTTTTCATTCAAGTTGCGGATTTCTCATATATTCGTCTTGTAGGATTTGATGACTTCCCTTTGAAGTTTCCCCGATATCCTGATGATATGATCATGTTGGTCGAGGTAATGAGGCAAGCACTCCAAGTGAACCTGATCTGTGCTAATGCTAAGAAGAAGGGCTACGATTTCCTGATGACCATTGGAGCTTATAGTTGTGCATCCCGGTCCGAGGCAAAGAATGTTCTAAAGACATTCTCAAAGAGGTTTTAGTTGGAGACATATGATGTATTGAGGCTGTAGTATGATCCTGTAAATTATGCCAGAGATTCCCTACAAATGAGTCATGCAATTCATCATTATAGCTGTCACTACCTATAGGGCTAAATTAGACAAGGGGAAGTAACCAAAGCTTAGATAGATTCCCTCTTGTGCTAAATTTTGATAGTATTGTAATGGATAAACTTTTTTTTATTATTTTTGGTTAGGGAAGTTTGACCATTTTGGTTATCCCTTTTTGTAACGGTCCAACTCTGGAACTCTATATGTATTATTTTCAAAATCAATACAAAGGTCGGCTAAATTTTGGTGTGAAAGATAGCATGTTGCTGAGTCAAATTTGTATGTTTGAATGCCATTTCTTTAACTGCTCCACTGCATTGCATTTATCTATCTATTAAATTCGAATGTTTCTTTGGGATTAGATTTACAGTTTGTGGTTGAACCAGAATTTTGTATTATGATTTGATACGGTTAATTAGGGGGAAATTTGATGTTATTCTAAGTCTGGGAGATGTCCCTGTGAAATAGATTGATTCATTGTCACTATATCATTAAATATTTAAGTCTTGCATTTACATTTTCATCATCGCTTATTGCATTACCAATTTTAAGAAGTCATATGATTGATGAAGTCTTGAAATTGGCTAAAGTTAGAATTGAATTTACCCTGCCTGAGCTATTTCCTATCTAGGTTTAGCTTGGTTTACCTCTTCTATTCTCGAGTCAAGAACACACCCATGTTAGAATAGGAAGGATCAATATTCATTGAATATCATTTAATTAAGGGAGCCAAACCTTTAAATTCAAAGGGAAATTAGTTATTTAGTCACAATTTCCCAACTGTTGTATTCAATTATTCTTAAATATTTGGGTATTCTAGAGTTAAAGCAAAAAGAACAATCTGTTTACCAACACTATCCTTGCTTGGGATTTGTCTACATTTCCATCTTAGGGAACAAATCATTTCACACTAGGGGAATCTTTGCTATCATGTTAAATTTCCATCTGCTAGGTCGTCCTAGGAGCATTTTGTCTCGTGCCACAAAACTTCATGATGCTTTCACCAAATTGTCACTTTCATGAAACAAGGGCGTATTGTTACGAACCACCTATCTTACACTAACATAAATGATGTTCCTAAGACCTACATTAGATTACAAATAGGAACAATGTTATACATAGACATGGAACAACATATTTCTTGAATTCCACATTTTGATTGATGAATCTCTACTGTGCTTGAAAAATGAATCAATAGTATTTCTCAATACTACTTAAACACAGTTTGATCTTGGTTTGATTATAAATCTTTTATGAACTAATGATTTTTAACTAGGGACTTCTAAGAAGTTATAAATTTTATGATTGATTCACAAGTGATAGTTGTTATGTCTTCCAAGTTACTCCATGACATCTGCGCAAAGACAAAGAGTCACAAGGATAGGGGGCATAACATTTTCTTGGTTTTCTATGTATGGTGCTGGTTCCAAATGATCCTATAAATTTCACCTAACTTGGATGTTTATGGTAAGAGCTACGAACATGAGTGGATAGCCGCATATATCTCGATCTTTGTTATGTGTAAACTATGGTGAGTTTGAAACAATTTCCTTGTCTTTTTTCAAACTCAGATTCTCACTAAGGTATATGAAGCATAATGTACCCAAGGATATGAATTTTCAAGGTCATTGCGGGTCCAATATCTTACCTTACACAGATTTTGATATAGTAAAAGGAAAGTGGCTAACTTGTCATCCTGGGTTCTATGCCTTGATGCCTAAGTCTATTTTTGACATTACATCCAATAAACATAGTATTCATAGTTTCATAATATTATTGGGTATTAGTGATTGTAGTACTATCAGGTGGTATCCATTCTGACAAGCGCCCAATGATGATAAAATGTTACAATATGTACAAATCTGTGACAGTCCTAAGAGTCTACATATAGATGCATTTAGAGATTGCGTGCTTCTTTTTTACAAATAACAACATAAGGATTTGAGCTCAAACTGCTTTCTATTTTTAATTCATCTAAAATCAAAGATATTTACATATCCATGATTCTTGAAATCTTTGATCAATCGGGAACAAAACCAAACTCACATTTTAAACATAATTAACTTGGTACTCTTGTATTTTCTCTAAACACACCTTTGTTCCTTCACTTTTTCTAATCCATTCTTTCTTAACCTAACTAATTCATGCAAGTGATACATTCTTTCAACAAAGGGATTTTTATTTCTTTTTCCTTCAATTTCGTTCCTGAGGGGGCATGATCACATTATCATCAATTAAATTCTTTCTTGAAACAATATTAAAAATGACTTCGTTATCAAACAAACTAGGGGCATGACAGTTTTCTTGACTAAGTCAGGACTGTTGGATAGAAAGCTTTGGTTCTCATAAGCTGGATATCTTGTGTTTCCTCATTTTAAAGATTCTTACTAAGCTCCTAGCAACTTCATACTGACTTTTGGATGACAAGCAAGTTCAGAATCAATATTATCTATCTTTGGACCACAACCAAGTTCAGAATTGGTATCTTTAAGATCTTTTCTTATTGACCTTTGTACGAAAATCAAGTTCAAAGTCAATTCTATCAGTTTAGTTCAATCAAGTGCGAGACTGATCTCATCAGGCATTTCATTTGATCATGAGAAAAATTATCAAACTTTCTGAAGTCAACATCAAAAACTTTCTTTGAATCAATGTGTTGCTCGCACATCAATTCAAAGAGGGGCAAATGTAACCACCTAGATTTGGTCTGCTTTCACCATAGACCCTATTTTCCCTAAGTGTGATCATACCCCCAATTATGCCCAAAAAACTCTTCAATCAGCTGGCATAATTCATTCAAATCGGATTTAAATTCCTAAAGTGATCTAATCACTAATTTTCATTAATTGCTTTAGCCAATCAAATCAGATCAATTCAATTCAATACCTACCTAAGGTAATTAATTTAAAAGGAATTAATGAAATCCTAAATATACCTCATCACTTGCAAAATCAATCCCCTAGCCTAATTGATTCAATTTGGCTATAGTCCTAATTAGTTATTACAAAGCAATCAAAAGCTTAAATTATTAATTAGAATCTTTATTATTGAGTGAATATGTTATTACAACAATTCATTTCATTAATATTCCCTCTAACCTAACCAATCTCAACTACCCAACCATGAGTTCAAACTCATCCCAACCCTTCTCACATTCTAATTCTTCTTAATTAGCTAATTAACCCTAATTAGCTAATCCCCCCTCCACTCATTCTCTCTCCTCCCATCTCTATCTCCTTAATCACATGCCTTAAGCCTTAATCCTAATCCTAAGCTACCCTTAAGCTTTTCACATTCCTAAATCTGTGATTAGGAATTCAACCCACTTGAGAAAGTCAACTTTCTCAAGCTTGGCTCCCTCTAAGTCCACCTTCTCAAACTTGGACTTACACCCCTCACCATGCCTCTTGAATGTTTTCATTTAATGCATATTCCTTCCACCATGCCTCATCAATGCATTTGGAATTAATGCATCTTACACCTCATTAATGGTGTTTACACCTCCATTAATGAACCTTGTCCCCTCTCTCTCTCCCCATTCTTCTATAAATTGGATGGATTTTGAGCACAAATGGCCCTTGCTTTGGCCCTTAACTTTGAATTCTTTGATTGTTGATTGTTGACGCCCTGAATTTTGAAGTGTTGAAAGCATTCTTATGCTGCCCATAGTTGGACAATTGAAGGAGAAAACTCATGTTGCTCATATTCTAGGGGTTCATATTGCTTTTTATCTTATTTCTTACTTGTATTGTTAGAATCTTCATTCTTAGAACAAGAATACATGTTGCTTAATCATTTAGATTAGTTTTTATTTGACTATTCCATTCTTAGGATGTATATGTCACTAGAATATGCATAATCTGAGGGCTATTATATCATTTTTCATACTCCTCCTAGATAGAAAGGAATAGATCAATTTTGGTGATTGCTATGCTTGCTAATCCTTTGTTTTGACTAATGCAATGATCTATTGAAGTGTTGTGTCTCTCTTAATAGGTACAAAAATCACACACACAGTAGGACAACAACTCTAACATGGAGAGGGAGGTACTTTAGGATAAATTTGAGATGATGTCCCCACATTGGTACAACATATGTGGAGATGGGGGAGGCACAACATGCCCTAGATTTTGATAATGCATCCCAACAGGTCCGGCAGAAGACGAATGCACAAGTGGGTGAGGGAGAGAAGGAGGGAACTAGAAAGTAGACCCCACAAGATGTGATTCATGGCTTCAATATAATTTGCACTGGGAGACCCATCCTATAGTAGCCAAATTAAACGATAAGAGTTAGTTGAGGTTGTTTTGAATGGATGCCTTTGTGTATCACATGACCTCAAGTACTCTCTTTGAGATGAACATTTAATATTAGAGAATCTCCTGAGTCAATCTTTTAGTACTCATGTCACAAGTGATGTAGACAAATAAATCATGCAAAACCAAAGTGATTTGGACAAGTGCTTTTCAATAATACAAATGCAATCTTTATAAAAAAATCATGCAAAACCAAATGAGTGTTTACAAATCATATAAAACCAAAGATTGAATGAAAAATTGCTCTTCCAGTCTTTGGTAGGAACTTAGCTACTCTGCAACCCTTGTTATATTGGTCTCTTAATCTAATACTATAGAAGTCATTTGTCCATCAAAATGTCTTCCTATTTCTTGAGCTTGTTCTACCTGATTTTACAATAGAAAATCCATCATCTTGAATGCATTCAAATCTTTAGGATTAATTAGTTTATAGGTTAAGAATCCAATAAGATTGATTGAGTAGCCTCATAAAAATTCCTAGGTCCATAATAGCCTTGCCCGCTAGGTGTAGGAGTTAATATATCACTTGTACTTAAGATTTGGTCATAGATTCCATTCTTCCAAATTTTGTATTCTCATGGAGCTTTCCGTACACCACTCTCGTCTATGAAGGTGCGGGCTAATCTTCATATAGCTTTCCGTACACCAAATGCTGAAATTTTCATAAAAACTATTGTGTTTTCCACATTTTCAAAAGTGCATTTTGTATGGAGGATAGCCGTGTTCGTCTATGAATCCTACTGTAATAATAATTTACACATGTGCTACCTTATACAATTAATCATATTTTTTTTTATGCATCCTAAATATAAGTTATCAAACGTTCATGTAAAACTAAAGATCTATTAATTCTTTTGAATTAGGATTCTAATTTGAACCCCTTGCCTCAGCTTGTAGCTTGCTTATTAATTTTGGCCATTCATCTTTCAAATTATAAATTATCTCTGTTATCTCTTGTTCCACACCTTTATTGACCAACATATCCACTACTCCATTAGCTTCCCTAAAAAAATGGGTGATGAAACATTTCCTAACTTCCCCATACCATATCCAATCCTTTTGAACCAAATCTTCAATTTATAGTTTTGTATTTATTTCTTGCATACCGTGTTGATGTGAATTTGCAAATCACCTTCTATGTCAACATCTTGAATGCCCTTTTATGCACATAACCACATTCCCCTTTCTAATGTTTCTAATTTTGGCTCATTGTTTGTGGATACTCTATTTTTTCTGGAAAGAGCCTAGACTCTTTCCTCTGTTTCATTGCCAATGACATAATCGACACTAGTTGGGCCTAAGTTTCCTTTCACTGTGCCATCAAAGTTTAGTTTTTATCTTCCTACTTTATAAGTTGCCCACTTAGTTATTCTTCTATCTGTAGTTTTATTGTAATATTGCCCTTGAAATCATTTATATGTTTACATTTATCTTGAGTCTTTGTATCCCAACTTGTTTGAAATTTTCCCATCATTATCTTTAGCATTAACTACTTCCCAAATTGTCTCCTCTTTTTTTCTTATTAGTTATTTTTCTTATAATTTTTTATTGCAAAAATATTATGATTCCTCTCTCTCCATAGATGCCAAACAAGCATCAATAGGGAAAGAATCCATATCTCCTTTCGTCCATGATGTTGCATTTAATTGACCAAATGTTGAAGAACTTGTACAATTCCTCCTTGGCATTGTCCACCACAGTGAATATTGTAACCAATCCTAACAAGTTGAAGCATAAGGGAAACCAACCAAAATATGGTCAACTATTTCTTTATTTTCATAGCATATCTCACATTTGTATGTCCCTACCATTCCTAACCACATCATTCTTTCCCTTCTCAATATTTGTTTGTGTAGTGCAGTCCACAAATATGCCCCCACCTTAAGTAATTTTATTTTGTGCCAACAAATCCTTGCTGGGCCATTTGGCAGTTTCCTTGTATGCATTTCGAATTTCACAACCCAATTTACCTATGTATTCACCTGACTTTGCACCACTCAATATTATTTCATCCTCACCCTCTATTAACAGTATCGACCTTCTATCCCATAAGATCCATTTTACTGATTCTACTACGTCCTTAGGAAAAAGAATGACAAACAAATTCAACAACCTACAGTCCTATCTAAATCCTCAATCCTTCTTTTTAATGTAATCTAAAACTTTATGTCCATATTCTCCTTATCACTCATTCAATTTCATTAGTACAATTCACTAATTTTGATAGGGGTAACATGTTGCTCCAAGAATCATGCTACTCTCATTTCATGATCTCCATGATCTTTGAATATAAGATCTTTGTGCAGAACTCCTTACCCTCTACTTTGGTGATACAACCTACTCATAAAGTATCTTCCAATACTGAACCTCTCTACCAGCTCTCGTAACCTCTTGCACATTTTTAGCTATAAGCCCTTTTTCTTTTGGCCTCTCAATCTACTCTAGGGTCATCTCCACCCTACCAAATCTAGAAATGGTTGTATCCCTATGCATAGTTAGGGTCCATACATGTCCTTGTAACATTGCAATCCAAGCATCCCTAGCATATAGTTGTTCCTAGAATGCTTCCATCTATGTTTATAAGTTGGTTTTTGTTGGCAAGTTGGATGTGTAATCATTGATGTCAACATGTTTATTATGTAGTCTGCATATTTATTGTGCAATTTTGCTAGTAACACGGGATGATCCAAAGAATAGAAAAGGAATGTTGCTAAAGATGATGAGTTACACACCTCATGGGATGATGTATATGTTTTCTATCTTGTTCATGTCAAGTTTCAATTGTTGACATGACGAATTGATCAAGTTATTATGTCATAGATGAAGATTGGTTATTTTACTATTTGCCAGTGTAACATAGTTGCAAAAAATGATTTTGCACATGTACTCAAGGTGAGATCTTTGGTTGCACAAATTGTAATGTGTTAAGGAGATAGAAATGTGTTTATAATTCAAAGCGTTTGTGATTCTGATGGTCTGCAAGACATTTACAAGTATTTCAGTTTGGGGTACCAATTTTCTTGAGGTTTAGCATGAAATGCTGACAAATCTGATGAGTGTGATGGATTTGATTGTTTGCTTGAGCTTCATGATTCTTAAGGATGACCTAAGATTGTTTTCCTGATGATTTGATATCTTGCATTGATCAATGTGACCAAGTTCAATGAATTTGAAGATTTTTTATGTTCTTATCTGACATGTCAAGAAAAATTGATAAAATAATTTATGAGAGATCGGTAAAAAAATTATGTTTGTGAAGGATCTAAGAAATTTTTGGAAAGAGTGCAGTGATCTTGATGGTTGATTTTGGCGCTAAGAGTTGAATTTTTGAGGATTAGGTCTTGCTGACTTATTTCTTGATAAATATAGTGAATTAGGATTTGATATGTGTTGTCATGTGTGTGTTCCAGTGTTTGGAAGATTTTGGAAGGAAAACATTGCTAGTGAAGCACATTTATAGATCTAATGGATGTTGAATTTCTCATCTATGTGTGGTAGAGATAATTGTAGCAAGAGATCTGATTGTACTAAATTGGAACTAACCAAGGCGTAGGTAGATGCTATCATACAGTTCATGAATTCTCATATTGGTGTCTGAATTTTGATTGTAAGTCAGTGAGAATTTTAATAAGTCTATACTTCTAACAAGGTACTAGTCTTATTGTGGGTATCAAACCCATCATGGTTTTCACCCTAGTTTGGGTTTCCATGATAAAAATCTTTTTTTTTTTAATATGGCGTTGATGTTTTTTGATTTGTGTTTACATGCTTTACATTTTGCAAATCAGTAAAAAAGGTTAAAGTGATAAAGGGTTTGAAGTATTAAAGGTTTAAGGGTTTGAATTTTTAAGTATTTAGGAGCAACTGATTCGCCACCCCCTCTCAATTTCATGTTGCCAATTTCCTACACTTGGTATCAGAGCCTAGTTCCTTGAAGGAAGCCTGACAACTTGAGAAAGATCCAAAGATGGCAACATACAAGAAATATAGTCCAAGATTTTATGGAACCAACTATACATTCTAGAAGAACCGCATGATTGTACATCTTAGATGCATTGATGAATATTGTTGGAGGATTACAAAGAATCATACAACCCTCCTCAAAACCTTACAAATCCTAATGAGATCAATGAGGCCAAGGAAAACATTAGAGAAAAATAATATTTGTTGAGTGCACTAACTAATGTAGAGATAACCAATGTCATGTAATTGGATAAAGTCCATCAACTATGAGAGAAGTTGAAAAACATTTATGAAGGAGACACATCAATAAAGATTTCCAAGTTGCAGAGCTTAAAGGGAAAATATGAAGCCATGAAGATGAGTGAAGCTTAGAACATTTGATCCTACATGCTAAAGATCAATGAGATGGTGTGTCCTATCAAATTTCCTAGAGGTACACTTGGTAAAGATGAGATTGTTGTAAAGGTTATGAGAATATTGCCTCCTTCCTATGACAACAAGGTTGTAGCTATTGAAGAAATAAGGACAGTGACAAATGTGACAAGGGAAAACCTAGTTGGGAAGCTTACAACCTTTGAATTGATTTCATTAGGTAGAGAACTTCCCAAGACTGATACAACATTCAAATCCATGGTGCCTAGTAAGGACATACACAAATCAAATCTTGATGAAAAACCTACAAGGAGAATGACAAGAGGGGAGAAGGAGCTGAAAGAAATTGAAGAGGAAGAAAAAGAGATTGAAGAGTTGGAAGAAAATTTTGCAAAAATAGTAAAGTATAGAGCTCCTGCTAGTAGTAAGTATAAAGGAAAGATGCCTTTTAAATGTTTTTCATGTGGTAAAGTAGGATATTTTGCATCTGGGTGTCCCAATAGAATTACTAAGTATAAGTAAGAGCCTAATCCTAGGCAAAGAAAGTGTTACTATGCTCTTGATGATGATGGTGTTACTGATGATGAATTTGACGAAGTTGACAAGGATGGTGAAGAATTCACATTCATTTTCATTAAGGAAGATTAGGACATTTTAATGACTTGTAGTTCTACCAAAGATGTTGTTGAAGAGAAATATCTAGCCGCTCAAGTTATCAAGGAAGATAAGTGGGTGATTGACAGCGGATGCTCTCATCACATGACTGGTCACAAGAGTAAATTTGTAATCTTTGAGAGGTATGTTGGTGGAAAAGTGAAATGGGGTGATAACTCTGGTGGTAAGAGCAGAGGTAGAAGTTCAATTACTTTGGATGATAAAAATAACATTGATCATGTATTGCATGTAGAAGGTTTGAGACATAATCTTCTTAGTGTTTTTTAGATGATGGACAATGGCTATGGATTGCATTTCAAGGATAATATGTGTAAGATCTTGAATGACTGTGGAAAAGAGATTGCTATTGGATCTAGGAAAAGAGGTAATATATTTATTTTTAATAATGGTCAGAAGAGTTGTTTGATTGCACAAATTGATGAAAGTTGTTTATGACATAAGAGATTGTTTCATGTGAGCTTTGACAATATTATTGCTATAAATTCTACTTCTGATTTTAGAGATTTTCCTAGGATGAAGAAGCCTGCTAACAATTTTTTCAAGGAATATCAATTGGGAAAGAAAAAAAGAGCTACATTTCACTCTAAGAAAGAAAATTCAAATTATTTGCTTGATCTTGTTCATACTGATTTGTGTGGCCCTACCAAGATAAGAATTTTTCAAGGTGATATATATTTTATGTTACTAATTGATGATTACTCAAAGATGGTATGGGTGACCTTCTTGAAGGAGAAAGCTAAAGCTTTTAATAATTTCAATTATTTCAAGGCAATGGTGGAGTATGAGACATGTCTGAAATTGAAGAAACTAAGATCAGATAGAGGTGGAGAGTTTACATCAAATGAGTTTAGTACATGTCGTGAGATGCATGGATTCAAGAGATAGTTATCTGCTCCTAGAACTCCACAATAGAATGGTGTAGCAAAGCACATGAAAAGATCTATTCTAGAGACTGGAATGACCATGATGCTTGAAAGAAATGTTCCATAGATATTTTGGAGAGAACTTGTGAGCATTACAGTATACACTCTTAACCGAGTATAAATAAAAGATGGAACTGGTAAGACACCCTATGAACTTTGGTGTGGTCATGTTCCTAATGTTAAGTAGTTAAAAAAAATTTGGTAGTAGATGTTACATAAAAAGAGATGAAGACATAGGAAATTTTGATGCAATGAGTGATGAAGGTATATTCCTTGGTTATTCTACCAAAAGTAAAGCATATAGTTGCTATAACAAAAGGCTGAAAATGTTAGGGGAAAATACAAATGTTAAAGTGAATGAAAGTCTTGAGAATTTGGCAAGGTCTTGTGAATGTGAACATCAATGGAATAGTAATGATCACAGTCAGCATCAACAAGTAAAGAAAAAAAATTTTGAGTGTGAAAGAAAGTGCAGAGGATGAAGCCTATACAAGTGGAGAAGAAGAAGAAGTTTAGAAACCAGAGACAAGGTAGAAGACTCCAAGGTATGTGAGATTGAATCACAATAAAGGACAAATCATTGGTGACAGGAACTGTTGGAAATAATGGGAAGTGTGTACTGAGAGGGGAGGGGTGAATTAGTACCTCTAAAACTTTTAGTTAATTAACCTTTAAGCTTACGTAATCAAATCTTTTCTTTACCGATCATATATATTGTTCTTTCTTTAAACATTCATGAAAGAAATAACCCTGTTAGAAGGTAAAAACTATGGTGGGGATGGCACCCAAAAAAAATTCACTATCTGCAGATTGGAAGGGGTCAGTTAAGACTTACAATTTGATCACTTCTGATGACTACCCTGTTAGGAGTATTATGTGGAGACTGGTTAAGGTCTACTCTGTTAAGAGCTTTAGCAACATTGTTTAGTGTGCACTCGGTTAAGAGATTTACAATAGGATTGTTAAATCCACCTTTCTTGAAAGGATTTCTTCTATTTTCTACACTTGTTAGTGTAGAAAAAAATACTCATTGACCTGAGTGTATGAAATCTACAATTGCTGATTACATATCCATTAAAGTTTACATGTACAAATTATCACCAAATGTGATTGATTAATACATATGTTTCTTGGTAGCCTTGGTTCTTGGTTCTTGGTTCTTGGTTCTTGGTTCTTGATAACCAAATTCATCTTTTATTGTTCTGCTTCCTGAAACTCTCAGTCTAATCCATAGATGTGCTCATTGGCTGAAATCATCCTCTTATCCTCTTCAAATGAATGATTACAACATCTATTTATACAATAGTTTGACCTAATTAAGTTTCATGTATTACAAACTTAAGTCTATGATCAAAGGTTTACAACTTGACTTTGATCTCCTAGTTTGCATGTTTTTAATCAGTTAGACTGGTTAAAAAAATTAAAATTATGTTTCTTGTTCCTCAAGAATTGATTTTAAAAACAAATCTAAACTCTAAATATAAATTATAATTGTTTTATCTGACGTGGAAGTCAGATCCACTTTTCTCAGAATATAACTGACTTTCGGTGTCTGATGCTCAGTTTTCTCTAAAATCACTTTGTCTGTCTTTTGGTGTTCCTTTGACGAACTGTCTGTCAGGTTCCCTTGCTCTATTGGGTTCCTCTGTTTCTTCTCTTTTAGTTTATAGTGTAACCTTCTTGTTGGGTTCCTCTGTATCATCTTCGGGTTGCACTTTCGGTTTACATTGTAAAACTTGTGTCGTCGGCTTTCTCTTTACTTAGCACTTTCAGTTTGAAATGAAAAACTGTCTTTCAGTGTAGTGTAACCGACAGTTCAAAACTATTTCTCTTTGCATACTAATGGAAAAACTTATGTTATCAATATCCCCCTTTGATATTAGTATCAAAAAATGATATGTGCAAAATACTAAAGTGTTTAGTATGTACACCATGTGTTTACCTAGTCATTTCATGACTCCCCCTATGCATATGTCAGTATAGTATAGTATATGTGTATGTACACTTGTCTTTATACTATTTCTTCCTTTTCACCTTGTCTTTTCCTTTTGTGCTATATGTATTGTACATATCATTTTCCTTTTCCCCTTTTTACTATATGTTATGTACATATCATCATTTTCCCCCTTTTTTGATAGTAAGGGAAAAGGTTTATACCTATAGCTTATCAAAAATATGAGAGTGACAGATCTTCATCTCCTCCATCATCTTTTCCCATTTCTCCTTCAGATGCTCAAGAGCCATATGCTCTAGTTTGATCCTAGCATTTATGTCGTAGATGTTGTCTTCTACAAACATCTTGGGGGTGGCAATTAGTTGCCTTGCCAAACTTATGTGTTTTTGTAGAAGTGTGAGGTTTGGTAAAAGTTGAGCTTGTAGCTCGGTAACCTCTTCTCTGAATTGTTATTCTGCATCCCAAATTTCTTGTCTTAACATTTTGATTTCAATTATCTTCTCGTAATGCAATTTGATCACATCCATCTGTGGTTAGACTTTTAGCACTTGCATTTAGATCGAAATCAATCTTTGCAATCTTATCATTATTATCCTTTGTGAATTTCTCCAAAGTGCATAGCTTTTGAATTAAGGAAACAACTTCAGTAATGATTGGATCTAATTCATTTGTTAGTTCTGAAAGCTTTACCTTATTTTCTGCCACTTCTTGGCTGATCTTTTCTATCAATTTATATTGGAACTTTTGTTTTGCTCATTCTTCAATAGCCTTTTCTGCATCCACGTTTTGAGTTGTGATGGCATCGGTGAGAACGGAAAGTTGATCTAGAATGGGGGCATTTTGATCAACATAAATGTCAGGAACTATCTATTGTAAGATATCTCTTGTATTTTTGATTACTAGAGAATCTTTGTGTTCTTTTCTAAGCTTTTCCTGCATTTCTTTCCTTTGACATATCTCTCCATATTCTATAAGAGATTCATATTCCAATGTGGTTTGATCACACTTTGGTATTTCAATGATTTCATCAAGTGTGAGCTCCAACTTACTCTTATTTGTTTTCTTCTTCTTTTGTGATGCACCTGTATGCAAAACAATAGAAAGTTTTTTTGCTTGGTATGATTTGCTTGAGGAAGGCTTCTATGGTCTTGTACCTTTTTCTTCCTACTCAGGGTTTGCCTTTCAGTTGTCTATGGGTGTCTCCTCATCAACCTTCGGTGTAACTTCAACATCTCCTTTGATGTTCTTAGGAGTGGTATCAATTGTCTTATCTTGTTCACCTTTATCTTTTTACACTTCATCTATATCTTTCATTTGTGCATCCTTTTTTGTGTGATCTCCTTCTTTTTGTTCTCCACCAATGACTACTTGTTCATCATTTGTATCCTTATTTTCATCATTACCCTTATCTTCGGGTATCTTGGCATCCTTGTCAGGTGACTTCTCCTTCTCTGAGATAAAATTGATAGCTTGTATCAATAGTGGTATATGTCCTGGTGTGTCTACCTGTGTTGATTCTTTTGTAGTTTCATGTTTTTCAGTTTGGTCCTTGACAACAATCACATCTTCATCTTTCTGTATCTCATCTACAGGATCTCCTCCTGTAATATCAATGATTGTATTATCCGGCCATGTTTCATCTGCAACATCCATATCCTTGTTTCCTTTTGTGTTCAATGATTATTCATTGACATCTTCATTAGTGATAATAATATGTTTAGGGCTCTGTTTATCCTGATCATATTTGTTCTATTAATTTTTGGTAAGAGCTATTTGTGGCTTGGGACTTGTATCCTTTTTAGGTATATCAAGTATCTTTCTCCATTCAGCCTCACTCTTCCTGTCTATTTCAAGTAGATATCCTTGAAGCACTTGGTAGGCTCTTAACTTTAGTGAGAACCTTTTGGAGTGATTCTTCATCATCTCTTCAATTTCCTCCATTTTAGATTCGGGATGCATGATAGGATCTAGGGCTCTTTCCCTAATCTCTTTCGATAATCTATTATGAAGTTCTTTTGGCATTTTATCTGATAATTATATTTGAACATATTTGAATATACACATCATTTTTATAATTTCCTCTTCTATTTTATTTTTATCCTTGGGATCCAATGTTAGCCATTTCTTAATCTTGCGATCATTGACTGTTCCTGATTTGATAATTGAAGCACATACCTCATCAATAGTTTCAAGAATCTTACTGAGTATGTTCAATATCTTCCTTGGTTAGGATTAATTTCCTTCTCCTCTTTTTGGATAGATTAATCCTCCTGAGTATGTTCAATATCTTCCTTGGTTAGGATTAATTTCCTTCTCCTCTTTGTTGTTTTGGTCTGTTTGGTTTGAGGTTTTCTTTTGTAGGTCCTTACTTGACCTTTCTTGATCGGTGATGGACTTGCATCCTTTGTTGTCTGACTCCTGGTCCTAGTTGCATCAATAGTCCTTAGATTCTTTTCTAGTGGAGGTAGTGGTGTATCTGACTCTATGGACTCGAAGTCACTCTCCTTCTTAGCTTCACCGACCGGTGACTAACCCTTAGTTTCTTCTTTCTGTTCAGTTTCCTCTTCATTCATCGATAGATTTTTCTTCAAGTTATTAACCATCTTATCTTTCTTCTTATCAATCTTTTTCACAACTAAGCCAGTTTTAATCCTTTCTTTAGCTTCCTCATAAGTTCCAAAATTAGGTTGTGGTTTATCTAATGGTTCATTTATCAATGCCTCAATAGCATTTGATGCTTGATTTATGTTCACCTCATAATCAAGTGGAGCTAGCCATGTTGTCCTTAGTACAGCTGGATTGATGTAGGTGTAGTTAGTGTCCACCATAAAAACATATGTCAGTCTTGAACTTTTCTATTAATTATTCTGTAATCCTTACTCTCTTCTACATTCTTTCTTTGAATCCATAAAATATTCATCCATGACTGATTCAAAATTGTCTCCTACTGATTTGATGAACTCACTAATCTGTATGGTCACCGGTCTTGTAGTGTCCCATTTGACATTTCCTATGGATAGGAAGGATTCTTGGAAATATAATAATATTCACATGATGAGTGAACCAAACTTACATGAATTGGAATTTTCATTCCTTATTGTCTTCATGTTCTCATCTAATTGTCTTAGCAGAAGTTTTGATAGATCCAGCTGCAGTCCCTTCTTGACAATTTTGTATATTTTATCCAATGCTCTAGATGCAATATTGTTCATCCCACTAGCCTGAAAGAACTTGTATCCTAAGACACATGCTCCAAATTTCATTTCATCAACTTTGATAGTGGATAACTTTAATCCTCCTCCATCCCATGTTGCTTGTGTATTCTTCTCAATGTCATCTTTAGGTTGGTGCTTTAGTGCCTTTACCTTATCGATTATGGGATAACCGGTAACAGCGTGTATAACATCCCTAGTTATCAGTTTAGGCTCATCTAGCAATATCTTTCAGTCATGTATCTTTCTTAGTACTAACCGAATCAACTCGGTCTTGAACTCCTTCGGGAACCATAGCGAATTTGTGAGCCCTTTTACCTCAATGTCCTTATGCTCTTCCTTGAAAGCTTCATCATCATTGCAAAGATTCTAGAAAGCTTTCTCAACTTCCAGGTCTCTTATTTCTGCTATCTTGTAGTGTATATATGCTCACACGTCTTTGATGAGAAAAACCCTAGCTGGTTTACTGGAGAATGCACCAGCATTTTTGGGTTGTGAAGCAACCTCGGGACATATCTTGTAATGAGGTTCCTCACAGGTTGAATTTTTTATTAGGTTGACCTTATTATTTTTATCATTCTTGAGCTTAATGGTTCTTGATGTAGTTGTCATTAATTATGAAATTAGGGCTTTTTCCTATAAATGAAAGTAGAGTTCTTAGTTATCTTTGTTACTTACTTCAACCTCTATAGCTGTTAGGAATATTTATGAGTGTTGTGAACCGGGTTGGAGTCACTCTGCAATCTGGGTGCTTCATGCGTAGGTTTCACTCTGTCTCTTTGCTCTGGTCACATGGTGAAAAATGAAACCCTTCCATCATCTATTTATAGACTTTTCCCTAAGTTGAGTCATTAATGCTCAACCACTTCTTGGTGTGTGAAGATGGAGTCATCGGGTGATACACAATAACATTCTCGGTGATAACGCGATGCTTTAGGGCATCTGTTGACTTGTTATGTTCACCAATGGATTTTGGTGTATGGTGAAGAAAATATTGTCAACTCACATGATTACCGATGGATCTTGATTTACACTAGCGACTTAGCCTTTATGTTTTAACCGACGATTCTCGGTAAGTATAGACAACTTAGCTTTGTATGTACACTGATGCATTTTGGTATGTATTGAACGACGAGATTGTTTTCACATAATTATAAAAATTAATACCATAGTGCATCTTTAATCATGCTGATGTGGTATTTTAACTATGCATAATGGAACTGATGCAAAATATAAATTGGTATAATGTAGTTCCATACTTACTTGTTCTGCTTAGTTGGGGATGGTGATGTCACCAGATCTATTGGATAAGGTGTCACCATTTGTATTTCTCGGTCTAGCTTCATCAGTGTTTGTAGCTTTCCCCCATATTTTGTTTCTCATCTTCCTAATGTCTTCAATGGTATTTCCATTGGAAAAGGTCCTGGTCTCTGTCACTTGGTCTCTGTAGTCTTTCTTCAGATGACCAACTTTATGATAGTGTACACACGTCATTCCAGGGTTAGTCCAGCTCCTAGAATTTCTTGTCCATTTTCTCATACAATTTGCAGCTATGTGACTAAATCTTCCACATGTTGTATAGTTTGTGCATGTATTGTAATCCCAAACATATTGGTTACCGACTCTTTTCGGTTGATAGGCAGTTTCTTGATATTTAGGCTTCCATGCTTGCCTTTTCTTCTTCCAACATTCAAGAGATGTGTGCCCATGCATTTTGCAAGTAGGACAGTATTTGTCCATGTAGGTTTCCTTCTTTGGTTGTTTCACCTCAGATTTACATTCATAAGCTTTATGTCCTTTCTTGTTACATTTATAACAAATTCCTATGAATGAAGGTGTGGATTTAGGGATACCTTTCATTTTTCTCCTGCATACATTTGATGTTTGGTTTGGTCTTCCACAGTGATTTCATGTCATCTTTCTTGGTCTTGTATTTGTGTACACATTCTTTGGATCAGCTTGGTTGCGTGATTCTCCATTCTCGGTATAGCCTAGTCTGATGTTGTTGTTGACTCTTCTTTGTCCATCAAGAAAATCACCCATCCTTTTGTTGCTTTCTTTATCTCTCTTGATTATTTCATTATGTTGTTGTTGAATTCTTACTTCATGTTTAAGCTTTTCATTTTTTTCTCTTAGCTCACCGATAGCTTCTATTTTTTCAATGAGTTCTGTATTCATTCTGTTTGCCTCTTGACTCATAAGAATAATCTGATTTGTGATCTCATGATGATGTTCTGTAAGTCTTTGTATTTATGACTCTTTCTCTTGTAGTTTTTCAATAATCTTCTTCCTGTCATCAATAGCTAGTGTTCTTTCTTACTCATCTTGTCTAGCATTGTTCATGACATCAATCATTCTTACAATCTGTGTCTCTTGACCAATTTGCAGAGATTTCACTTGTCCATCCAGATGTTGATTGATTTCATTCATACTTGTGATGATTTCTTCTAATGTTCCTGATACTTTGCTAGTTTTAGATCCTGAAGATTCAAATAGATCTGGTATTTCTTCCTCTTGATAGTCTGCTTCATTACAGGGAGATGTCATAATCTTTCTTTTGTCTAGCAGTTATCTCATCTTGATTCTAGCTTCTTTATACCTCTCATAGAAGATCTATATCTCTAACTTATGATTCTCAATACCCTTGTCAAGCTTGTACTTCTCCATTGTATGATCTTTTCTCTTAAGTCTTTAAAATTTCCAAATAACAGATCTAGCTCTGATACCAATTGTTGGAAATAATGGGAAGTGTGTATTGAGAGGGGAAGGGTGAATCAGTACCTCTAATTTTTTTAGTTAATTAACCTTTAATCTTATGTAATCAAATCTTTTCTTTACCGATCATATTTGTTGCTCTTTCTTTATGCATGTGATATCAATTCATAATATTAATTGTATGTAGATATTCATAAAACATTCATGAAAGAAATAACACATAACACAAGATATGGTAATGCAGAAAACCCCTGTTAGAAGGTAAAAACTGCAGTGGGGATGACACCCACAAAAAATTCACTATCTGCAGATTGTAAGGGGCCAGTTAAGGCTTACAATTTGATCACTTCTGATGATCTACCCTGTTAGGAGTATTATGTGGAGACTGGTTAAGGTCTACTTTGTTAAGAGCTTTAGCAATACTATTTAGTGTGCACTCGGTTAAGAGATTTACAATAGGATTGTTAAATCCACCTTTCTTGAAAGGATTTCTTTTATTTGCTACACTTGTTAGAATGTAGACAAAAATACTCAAGGATATGAGTGTATGCAATCTACAATTTCTGATTACAGATCCATTAAATTTTATATATACAAATTATCACCTAATGTGATTGATTAATACCTATGTTTCTCAGTAGCCTTGTTCTTGGTTCTTGATAACCAAATTCATCTTTTGATGTTCTGCTTCTTGAAACTCTCAGTCTGATCCATAGATGTGCTTGTTGGCTACAATCATCCTCTTATCCTCTTCAAATGAATGATTACAACATATATTTATACAATAGATTGACCTAATTAAGTTTCACGTATTACAAACTTAACTCTATGATCAAAGGTTTACAACTTGACCTTGATCTCCTAGTTTGCATGTTTTTAATAAGTTAGAATGATTAAAAAAATTACAATTATGTTTCTTGTTCCTCAAGAATTGGTTTTAAAAACAAATCTAAACTCTAAATATAAATATAAATATAAATTATAAATGTTTTATCTGACATGGAAGTTAGATCCACTTTTCCAAGGATATAACTCACTTTCAGTGTCTGATGCTCGGTTTGCTCTGAAATCAATTTGTCTGTCTTTCGGTGTTCCTTTTTTGAACTTTCTATCAGGCTCCCTTGCTCTGTCGGATTCCTTTGTTTATGCTCTTTTGATTTACAGTGTAACCTGCTTGTCGGGTTCCTTTGTATCATCTTCGGGTTGCACTTTTTGTTTACACTGTAAAACTTGTGTCGTCGGGTTTCTCTTTACTTATCACTTTCGGTCTGAACTGAAAACTTGTCTTTCAGTGTAGTGTAACTGATGGTTCAAAACTATTTCTCTTTGCATACTAATGGAAAAACTTATGTCATCAGGAACAAGGGAGTTCAGAAAAGAAGAATGATTTCAAAAGATCATATTTCCTAATATCAGAGGTTGAGTCAATTGATGATGAATGGTCTAGGTCTATTAAGGAAGAGATTGAAAATACAAATAAACATGTGGAAGAACTCATGATCAGCGAAGCTAAACTTGAGGCATTTCTTGAAAGTGAAAAATGGTGTTAGTCTTTTGAAAGGAGAATGCTCCAAGTCTGGTCAAGACAAGCCTAAATCTAAAAGACAAAAGAATAAGGAAAAGAATAAGAACAAAGATAAATATTAGAAGAACAAATCAAAGAAGAAAGATGAGGGTAAGAAGAAGAGAAAGGGTTAGAAGAAGAGAAAGGATAGAAAGAGGAATAAGAACAAAAATACTTTGGTAAGATGATCTAAACCTCAAAAATTCAATCATAAGTGTTTTGATTGTGGTATGTTTGGACATAGAGCCTCAGATTGTAGAAGGAAAAATCACTTTCATAGATATAAGAGAAATAATCATGTCTTAGGCATATTCAATGGTGTGAGAAGGATAAATGATACTGCCACAAGGGAAATAGGCAGATGTCCATATGTCATGATGAGGAGTGATGATTGTGAGGAGAAGATTGTTATATATCTCAAATGCTATATATGATAGTGAGTTGTTTGAACTTGGTAGCCCGCAATGGCTTGCTAAAGGGAGCCAAGGATGTCTTGCCCAAGTTCATCGGTGAAAGATAAATATCTTGTGGTAATAACTCCTGTGATTAATTAAATATACCAAAAGTTAAAATTTTGCAAAAGAATAGTTCTTCATATTCTTCCTTTGATATTTAAGAATTCTGTAAACCTTCAACTACTCAAATTTCACCTGCAGAATATCTAAGGCTTAACCCTAAGCAACTAGACAAACTAATAAATTATGTTAAAGATGGCCAAACTCAGGAATCCTCAAGAAAACAACATTTAGTTGGAAATGAATCCACATCTGCTAACCTTCCCATCTTTGTCTCTGATTCATCTCAAGGTGAAAGTTAATCTACCACTAATGGCCTAGGAGAAGAGTCTGAACTAGCTGAAAAGAAACCTAATCCTTTTTATGTGTCCTTACTTATCAACGACCATAAACTAAGCAATTGCATAATTGATTCTAAAGCCTCAGACAATATCATGCCCTCCTTTATTGCAAAATATTTAGGTTTAACCTTAATTAGGGCCTTTGGAAGATGCTACTCAATGGATAGAAAACAAGTTCCCTTGATAGGGAAGGTGAAAGATACTTAGGCAGTTTTGGATGCCTATCTAGATAAGAGGCTTAAACTGATGATCTTGGTAACAAACATACTAGCTAGTCACCGAATTCTTCTCAGCATGAATTTTTGCAAAGATTTGGGAGGTGAAATAAAAATGGACCAGTCAGAGGTGGTGATCCCTTTTGGTAAGAAAAAGGTTAAGCTGGAACCAAAGGCTAAAAGTAAATATACAGTTTTCTCTTCAGATAATCCTAAAGCTCAAATTTTGTATGAAGAATGTCAATTTGGGAACTACCTTATTCTACACGATGAGGAGCAGAAATAACTTGTTGAACCACCAAGGATAAAACATGGTCTGCGGGTTATGGAATTTGATGGAAGTTGCTCAAACTCTGGGTTTGGACCGAGATTAGTCTTAACATCACCACAAGGTGAACATACTCCTTATCCCAATAAGCTTGATTTCAAGAATACCAATAATACTACTAAGTATGAAGCCTTACTTCTTGGATTGCAAGAAGCCAAAATGAGAGGCATTAAAATGCTTATTACAAAAGGAGATGCAGAGCTAATTGTGAAGCAAGTTAGAGACTTGTTTGTAGTGAAGAACAAACGGCTGATGTATTATCGCAATAGAGTGTGAGATGAGTTAGAAGACTTGGATGCCTTCTCAATAGAAGCTATCCCAAGAAGTCTAAATTCTAGATTTGATTCTCTCGTTGTCACTTCCTATTTTTTGTTGTGCCATCCATATTTCAAGAAAGACACCTATCGGGTAAAAATTATCTACAGGCCAAGTGTGCCCGATAATGTTGAGAATTGGCAGGTGTTCAAAGGAGATTCCTAGATTAAGGATTTTATGGTCAATTCCAAGGCATTTGCAAACACTTATTTTGAAGGGTTAGAAAATATCTGCAAAGAATTTTGTCCAGATCCAGGAATCCAAGATGACAGTGGCATAATTTAGTTAAAGGGTAAAAAATCCCAAAAGGATTAGTTACACTACAATTATTGTTCTCTTGAGAGGATGAAAGTCTTAGAAGAGGAGGAGTACCCAGTCTAGATAAGTAGGGAGGAAGTGATAAGATAAATATTGGTGATGAAGCTGATCCCAAGTGAATTTCCATTGGTAGAAGTTATTCCCCTGAGGAGAAGTGCAAGCTCACTGAGTTACTCAAAGAATATAAAGATGTTTTCTCTTATAATTATGATGATCTCAAGGATTTTAGGGGTGGTAAATTCTAGCACCATAACCCATTAAAGCTAGGTGCTACTCCTTTCAGTAAATACTTATGGAAGTATAATTCCACGGTGCCTAAAGCTATTTTTAAAGAGTTTGAAAATATGTTGAAGGCTAAGATCATCTATCCTATTCATCACTCCATGTGGATAGCCAATGTTATGCCTGTTCAGAAGAAGAATAAAAAATTAGGATTTGCGTGGATTTTTGCAACTTAAACCAAGCCAGTATGAAGGATAACTATGCTCTCCTTGTAATGGATCATGTACTTCAAATTGTTGTAGGGTCCAAAATGATGTCAATGCTTGATGAATTTTCTAGTTACAACTAGATAAGTGTTGCTAAATCAAATCAGCACTAAAAAATGTTTATCACACTATGGGGGACATTCGCTTACAATATAATGCATTTTGGTTTGATTAATGCGGGGGAAACCTTCCAGCGGGAGATGAACTCAACCTTTAAGGATTTAAGGAATAGAATTATTATGGTTTATTTAGATGATTTGATAGTTTTCTTGAGAAAGAGAAAGAATCACCTACATGACCTGAGTATAGTGTTGCAAAGATACAAACACCACAACATTTCTTTAAACCCTAAAAAATCAACCTTTTGTGTGACAGAGGGTAAGTTACTCAGACACATAGTCTCCAAGGATAGTACCAGTATAGACCTAGACTGATTAAAATAAATACAACAATTGAGCCTACCCTCAAGCCGAAATGGATTTAAGTTGTTCTTTGGTCAAATCAATTTCTTGAGGAGCTATGCATATTGTAGGGATGACGAATTAGAAATAGGTGCTTAGGTGGAGTGAAAAATGAAATAAATCCTTTGATGATATAAAGAATGCTATAGCTAACACACACACACACGAGTTAATCCTAACTTTAAGAAGGATTTCATTATCTATTACTATGCCTCTGAACATACTCTATTCGATATCCTGGCACAAAAGAATGAAGTAGGATCTGAAGCCCCCATTGTTTTAATAAGCATTCCACTCAAGAAACATAAATTTAAATATTCACTGATTGAGAAGCAGTCCTTTTCCATTGTTAAAGCAGTTAAACATTTTAGATATTATATTCTACATTCTAATTTGGTGGTGTATATGCCTAATTTAGCAGTAAAGAGTATATTGACACAACAAGAGGTTGGAATGAATAAAAGGGAAACTTTGGTAGCAAAAATTCAAGAGTACGATCTGACAATCAAGCCCACTAAGCTGGTGAGGGGCCAAGACTTATGTAAAAGTATAGTTGAAAATGACCTTAGTGAAGGCAAAGAGGAGGAGTAAGAATTATGATCAACCTCCAAGACCCATGGTTTTCTGATATAGCTCATTATTTGACTTATGGTGATTGTCCTGAACATCTCATGCTGAAAGAAAAGAGAAATTTAAGACTCAAGGCATCAAAATATTTAATATCTTAAGATGTCATGTACAAGAGAGGTATGGACGACACATTTATGAGATGTGTTGATAAGGATCAACGACAGAAGCTTCTCGAAGAATTTCCATAGAGAATCATACAACAAACATTTCTCTTCATCAATCACTGCTTTTAAAATCCTTCTGAATCATTTTTACTGGTCGAGCATGTTTAATGATGCATACTCATATATTAAGAATTGTGAAAAATCTAAATTATTTACTGGTAAGCCTCAGTTGGAATCTCTCCCACTGAGACCAATGGTGATCGATGAACCTTTTAAGAAGTGGGGCCTTGATTTCATAGGACCTCTAAACCCTACATCAAGTGTTGAGCATGTGTACATATTGATTGTGATGGATTAATTTACTAAATGGTTGGAGGCTATACCCACGATGAAGGATAATTCCTAGGTGATCTGTGATTTCCTTAAAAATTACATTCTGGTGTGATTTGGAGTTCTACAAAAGATAGTCACAGACAATGCCATGTATTTCTCTTCTGAAGAAATGATGATTTTTTGTTATGAGCACAATATTAATGTGGCACATTCTTCAAATTATTTTCCACAAGGGAATGGACAAGCAGAGTCAAGCAACAAGAATTTGATCACCATTATGAACAAATTAGTAGATGATAACACTTAGGATCTGCATAAGAGGTTATATGAAGCCCTCAAGGCAGATAGAATTAGGCCTAAGAAGGAAATTAGCATGGACCCCTTCAAGATAGTTTATGGTATTGGTGCTTACCTCTCTCTTGCCCTTGAACTAGCCGCATCCAAATTGAAAACTGTGATTTAAGATCAATCCTTCAAGGAATCTCTTGAAAAAAGGGTGATGTATTTGACTAAGCTTGAAGAGGACAAATTGATAAGTTGGTGGATAGGATTAACAAACATCACATGAGGGTTAAAAATATTTTTGATAAAAGGGAAAGGCCTCATAAATTCATGGAGGGTGATGAAGTGATGTTGTGGGACAAAAGAAAAGAACCAAAGGGAGCACATGGAAAAATTGAATTACTGTGGAGAGGGCCTTTTGTGATCCCCCAAGTATTGAGCCCTAACTCTTTCCAGATTTCTTATCCAAATGGTTATGTCTTACCCCTATCTTATAATGGGCAGGATTTAAAACTCTTCAAGTTCTGAGTTGGTGAGTCCTTCTTTTTACATAGTAGGTTTAGGTGTGTGTGTGTTTGTCCCATTTTTGTTTTGATCTGAACCCCTCTAGTTGTCATCCATTTCAAAGTTTTTAACTAGAGATTTTGAGTTCTCTGTGCTTTATCTCGAAAGGACAATCCCTAGTCAGAGTTGATGTTGGCCCCCCTTTTTGAGTCACCTTTTTAACTTATTGTAAAAAAATTCTAAGTTAAAGCATCCTTTGGTAAAGTTCAAAGCAACTCAACAGAGTTCAAAGTTCAGCCTGGTTCGAGTGTGTACTTAGTATTTCCCAAGAATTTTTTGGTCACTGTCAGTCTTGAACTACTCTTAACCACATTGAACCCCCTTGTACCCAGTTCATAATAGTTCATCACAGTTCATTCAGCTTCAATTAAGTTAACCATGCGCTTTGAAGTAACCAATTCAAATGGTCAACTTAGTGTGTCAATTCTACATCAACACTTTGTCACATCACATGATTTAGGGATGCACACACATTGAAAAGTTATGAACCGAGTTTTTTTAAGTTCAAACAGGTTCAATGAGGTACAAATGTCATGAAATTTCATTAATGAGGGCTTTTAAATGTTGAAGTGATGGATATTAAGGTGATTTAACTAAGCACATGTGTGACCTCAAAATGATTATGGGAAGATGAACTATTAAAAGAGAGTAATCATGATTAGATGATGATCCTCAACAATGTGACAAGTAATAAATTATGATGCGTCGTGAAGTCACATCACCCTCACCATGCACAGATAACATATTTGGCAATTAATCTTCAAATTTGTGGTGAGGTAAGGGACATTTTAAAATGAAATTTAGGTAGTTTTATCTTGTCATTCGCATGAAAGGAGTAGCAGAAAAGTAGTGAATTTTCTATGTTATCTCAGTGGAGCATTTCATTATGTGCGGTTTACAAGGTGAGTTCTAAAATCCTTCTCTGTTGGTGAATTCTAGTTTTAAAAGTTGCATACCTTGTCTGTTAGTTGATAAAATGAAAGAAATGAGGTCACCCTTTCAAATTTTTGACAATGTGAATGATTTAATTTGTCAATCTCCCATATATATGGACATGGACACTTCCCTAGCCATACTCTAGAGATTATTCTCTAGCTATATTAGCCTCATTCCTGCTTCCCCATCCATATTTCAAGAAATCCACCTATCGAGTAGAAATTATCTATAGGATAAGTGTGCCCGATAATATTGAGAATTGGTAGGTGTTCGAAAGAGATTCCCAGATTAAGGATTTTATGGCCGATTCCCAGGTATTTACAACCTCATATTTTGAAGGGTCATAAAATGGCCACAAAGAATTATGTCTAGATCCAGGAATCGAAGATGACAGTGGCATAATTTAGTTAAAGGGTAACAAAATCCAAAAAGGATTAGCTACACTAGAATGATTGATCTCTCTGGAAGATGAAAGTCTTAGAAGAGGAGTACCATTCTAGATAAGTAAGGAGGATGTGATAAGATAAATATTGGTGATGAAGCTGATCCCAAGTGGATTTCCATTGGTAGAATTTGTTCCTCTAAGGAGAACCGCAAGCTCATTGAGTTACTCAGAGAATATAAAGATGTTTTCACTTGGAATTATGATGATCTCAAGGATTTTAGGGGTGGTCAATTCCAGCACCATATCCCATTAAAGCCAAGTGTTACTCCTTTCATGAAAAAGTTACCGGACTATAATCCCAAGGTGTTTGAAGCTATTTTTAAAGAGGTTGAAAACACCTTGAAGGCTAGGATCATCTATCATATTCATCACTCCACATGGCTATCCAGTGTTGTGCTTGTTCAGAAGAAGAATGACAAAATTAGGATCCGCATGGATTTTTGCAACTTAAACCAAACCAGTCTAAAGGATAACTATTCTCTCCCTGTATTGGATCATGTACTTGAAACTGTTGCAGGTTCATAAATGATGTCGATGCTTGATGACTTTTCTGGTTACAATCAGATAAGAATTGCTAAATCAAATCAATACAAAATAATGTTTATCACACCGTGGGGGACATTCTCTTACAACAAAATGCCTTTTGATTTGATTAATGTAGGGGAAACCTTCCAGCGGGCGACAAACTCATCCTTTAAGGATTTAAGGAGCCTGAGGACAGTGCTACAAACATGCAGGGACCATAAAATTTCTTTAAACCCTAAAAAAACAACATTTTGTGTCACAAAGGGTAAGTTACTTAGACACATAGTTTCCAAGGATGGTATCAGGATAGACCTAAACAAAATAAATACAATAGTTGAGCTTGCCCTCAAGTCAAAGTGGAGTTAAGTCATTCTTTGGTCAAAACAATTTCTTGAGGAGCTTTGTACCTAATTTTTTGGAAGTCACTAAGCATATTGTAGGGATGATGAATGATAAATAGGTGTTTAGGTGGAGTGAAGAAGGAAAGAAAGCCTTTGATGATATAAAGAATGCTATAGCTAACACACCCACACGAGTTAATCCTGACTTTAAGAAGGATTTCATTATCTATTTCTATGCCTCTAAACATAATTTGGCTGGTATCTTGATGCAAATTAATGAAGTAGGATATGAAGCCCCCAATGCATTTATGACCTTAGTGGAAGAAAAGAGGAGGAAGAATTACCTACATTACTTCTGGTTAGCCTCCAGGACACATGTTTTTATGACATAACTCATTATTTGACTTATGGTGATTGTCCTAAACATCTCACACCAAAAGAAAAGAGAAACTTAAGACCCAAGGTATCGAAATATGTAATATATCAAGATGTCTTGTGCAAGAGAGGTCTAGACGACACATTTTTGAGATGTGTAGATAAGGATCAACAACAGAAGCTCCTTAGTAATTTCCATGGAGAAGCATGCGATGGAAATTTCTCTTCATCAATCATTGGTTTTAAAATCCTCTAGAATCATTTTTACTAGCAAGGCATGTTTAAAGATGCATACTCATATGTTAAGAATTGTTAAAAATCTAAATTATTTACTGGTAAGCCTTAACTAGAAGATCTACCTCTGAGACTAGTGGTGATCGATGAATCTTTTAAGAAGTGTGGCCTTGATTTCATAGGACCTCGAAAACTTTTGTCAAGTGTTGGGCATGTGTACATATTGACTGTGATGGATTACTTTATTTGATGGGTGGAGGCTATACCCACAAATAAGGCTAATTCCCAGGTGGTTTGTGATTTCATTAAAAATAAAATTCTGGTGCGATTTGGAGTCCCCAAGAAGATATTCAACGACAATGCCATGTATTTATCTTCTGAATAAATGATAATGTTTTTTTATGAGCACAATATTACTCTGGCGCATTCTTCAGATTATTTTCCACAAGGGAATGGACAAGCAGAGTCAAGCAACAAGAATCTAATTTCCATTATGAAGAAATTAGTAGATGATAACACTCAGGATTGGAATAAGAGGCTATATGAATAAGAGGTTATATGAAGCCCTTTGGGAGGATATAATTACACCTAAGATGGTGATTGACATTTCCTCCTTCGAGTTATTTTATGGTATTAGTGCTTACCTCTTTCTTCCCCTTGAACAAGTTGCATCCAAACTGTAAACTATGATTGAAGATCAATCCCTCAAGGAATATTTTGAAAAAAGGGTGATTTATTTGCTTGAAAAGGAGAGAGATAAGTTGGTGGATAGGATTACAGAACATCAGATGAGGGTTAAAAAATATTTTTGATAAAAGGGAAAAGCCTCATAAATTCATGGAGGGTGATGAAGTGATGTTGTGGGACAAAAGAAAAGAACCAAAGGGAGCACATGGAAAATTTTAATCGATGTGGAGAGGACATTTCGTGATCCACCAAGTGTTGAACCCTAACTCTTTCTAGCTTTCTTCTCTAGATGGTTATGTCTTTCCCCTATCTTACAATGGGTAGGATTTAAAACTATTCAAGTTCTAAGTTGATGAGTCCTTCTTTGTACATAGTAGGTGTAGGTGTGTGTGTGTCCCATTTTTTTTTTTATCTGAACCCCCCTAGTTTTTTTCCATTTCAAAGTTTTTAACTAGAGATTCTGAGTTCTTTGTGCTTTGTCTCGAAAGCATAGTCCCCAGTCAAAGTCGATGTTGGCCCCCCTTTTTGAGTCACCTTTTTTCCTTATTGTAAAATATTCTAAGTTAAAGCATCCTTTGGTAAAGTCGTTGAAGCACGTTGAACCCGATTGAACCAAGTTTAAAGCAACCCAATAGAGTTCAAATTTCAGCCTGGTTTGAGTGTGTACTTAGCCTTTCCCGAGAGTTTTTTGGTCACTGTTAGTCTTGAACTACTCTTGACCCCCCTTATACCCAGTTCATAATAGTTCATCATGATTCATTCAAGTTCATTGAAGTTAACCATGTGCTTTAAAGTAACCGAGTCAAATGGTCAACTTAGTGTGTCAGTTCCACGTCAGCACTTTATGGCATCGCATAATTTAAGGCTACACACATTGAAAAGCTATGAACCAAGTTGAACCAAGTTCTTTCAAGTTCAAATAGGTTCAATTAGGTACGGATGTCATGAAATTTCATTAATGAGAGATTTTAAATGACGAAGTGATGGAGATTAAGGTGATTTAACTAAGCACATGTGTGACCTCAAAAATGAATATGGAAAGACGAGCTATTAAAAGAGAGTAATCATGATTAGATGAGGATCCTCAGAGATGTGACAAGTAATAAATTATTATGTACTGTGAAGTCACATCACCCTCACCATGCACGGATAATAGATTTGGCAATAAATCTTCAAATTTGCAGTGAGGTAAGCGGGTTTTTAAAAGGAAATTTAGGCAGTTTTATTTTATCATTCGTAGGTAAGGAGTAACAAAATAGTAGTGAATTTTCTGGGTTATCTCAGCAAAGCATTGCATTGTGTGTGGTTTACAAGGTGAGTTCTAAAATCTTTCTCTGTTGGTGAATTTTAATTTTAAAACTACCTTGTATGTTAGTTGATAAAATCAAAGAAATGAGGCTAGAATTTCAAATTAGCCGACTATAGTGATGTAACATGTTTAGAGGATGGTGAGTGTGGATTATGGATCTTGGAATGTAATTGATAATTTGTATTTTATGTTTACTTGTTTAAGGTACCGTGTGTATCTTAGCAAGGGTATATGTAATTATTTATGCATTGGGGAAGTCCTAACTAGAAGACCTAATTGCTTATTGTAACTTGTATAAAGGAGTGTTCTTTCTTGATGAGGTGGTGTAGAAGTATGATGAGGAAGCTGTTAGCTTGTAATTGTGAAGTTTGATGGATGTAGAGAAGAGATAGTGATTGTGATGAACTTCATTGGAACTATTTAGGAAAAGAAAGTTTCTATCAGTTAGTTCACTGGTTATTATATACTTCTATATCTGTACTTTGGACAGTGAGTCTAGAAGGTGGATTTAACCTTCTAATTTGGTCAATGATCTTGGGCAATGAGCTCTTATTCCTCTTGACTCCTAATAGGTTATGTCCTTTTATAAGGACTATGTACTGTATGTAATAATAAACTCCTAAAATGGCTAGATCTGCTAACATGGATACAATATTTTTAGTGCATTATTTGTAGGTGCTAATTCCCGCAGTGGTTTTTCCCTTAATAGGGTTTTCCTCGACAACGATTTCTTGTGTTATGATGTTGTTTTTTATGTGTTCAAATTTGCATTGAGTAATTGTTTTATAAGTTTAAAGTTCAAAGATTTGTCACACAACTAATTCACCCCCCTCCCAGTTGTGTTGGTAGACTATTATTGCTAACAATTGGTATCAAAACATGTGGTCCTTTGAGATAAATATTAACAACTTGAGGTGATCCTAAAGATGGCGTTCTATAGGAAGGAGACACCAAAATTTGATTATGAGAATTGACAGTTGGAAGAACAAGATGAGAACTCACCTTCTCTGCTTAGGAATTGATTATTGGATGATTACAAAGAAGGATGGGCAGATCAAGCTTGAAGATGAATTAGAAAATGCTAATGAAGATGAAAATAATTTATTTACATGTAACACGGTTGAAAGAGAAGCTTGATCAGCGTTATCTCTAAGGGTGAGTTCACAGAGGTTAAAGACTTGGATTCTGCACATAGAATCTAGACAAGACTAGAGGAAATATATGAAGGAGATAAGTTTACTAAGACGGTGAAGTTGTAGAATTGGAAGAATAAAATAGAGATTTTGAGAATACGAGATGATGAAAATGTCAAAGCATATTTATATAGGGTTACAAAGGTTTTTATAGTTATTATAAACTCAAGAGTCACATATACTAAAGAAGAAGTGATTGTAAACATTCTCAAATCTTTGACACCTGTCTACAAAACTAAAGTGCAAGCAATAGAAGAGATCATACCTTTGACAATGAACTTTAATAGAGAGATGTTGATTGCTAAGTTGACCACCTTTGAGGCCACAGAGCTTTAGGATACATTACCTAAGGTGGAATCTATGTTCAAGGTGAGTGTGCACAATGACAAAAAGGCTTTATCAAATCTTGCAAGCACCAGCAGAGGTAACAGGTATGAAGAGATTGGTGAATATGCTGATGATTGGGAAAAAATAGAGGAAGAGGAAAGGAAACTAGATGGACTTGTGGCCTTGATGACAAGAAGAGAAAAGAGAGGTAAGTGTAAATTTGAAGGAAAGTTACCCTTGAAGTGTTTTTCATGTAATAAGATTGGTCATTTTGCATCTCAATGTCCTGACCTAATTATTCTAAATATAAGGAATTTTATTATGCTAGTGAAGGTGTGTCTGATGATGATGTTGTCAATTATGATGAAATTGGATTTATTGCTATTAAAGATGATGAGCCTATTCATGAATAAAGAACCTTAGTTTCACATGTTGAAAAGAAGTCAGGATGGATCATAGATAGTGGTTTTTGAAATCATATGACTGGTGATAAAAAAACATTTTTTTAGCTAACTAAATATGATGGTGGTGTAGTGAGATTTGGTGATAACACTCCTAAATTGATCATTGGAGTGGGTTCAATTTCTCTTGATGGTAAAACTAACACTGATGATGTCTTTCTTGTTGATGGACTTAAGTACAACTTGTTGAGTATTGGGAGGCTTTTAGACAAGGAATATCATTTGAAGTTCAATTATAGGAAATGTACTATCAGAAGTCAGACGGGAGATTTGATCACATCAGGTACAAAGAAAAGAGGTAATGTGTTTGTGTTGAATACTACAAAGGCTACTTGTTTTGTTGTGAAGGTTGTGTTTGAAATACAATAATGGGAAAGAAAGATACTGAGAGGGGGGTGAATCAGATCTTCAAATTTAAACACTTAAAACAAACTGATCCACATTCATACATATATGAATCTAATGTAATCTCAGATAGCATCCACACAATGAAATAAATAACACATAACACAATAACTTGGTAACCCAGAAACCCAAATAGGTAAAACTGGGGTGGGGATGACACCCACAAAATTCTCCACTACTGGAGTAATAAAGTGTGCCTGTTAAGGCTACAAATGTTTATTACAAAATGTAATCTACCCTGTTAAAGGTCTGCCCGGTTAAGAGCTAAAGATCATTACAATCTACCCTATGAAAGGATTTAAACTTACAATAAAGTAAGCACTTTGTTAGGAGACAAAGAAAGGTCTGCTAGAACCACTCTGTTAAGATATTTTCACCTAATACAATGATTAGAATGTCTCAAGTATTGATCCTTCATTATTCTCTCTGATGCTGATAATGGATCTCCTCTTTCCAGTACCTTCTATGATCTCATAATCTGATATAACTTTACTCTGTTGTTCACTGTGTTGTCACTCTACTTGATCTCTGCTTCTTAACAAAATAACCCTCTATGCATTTCACTTCAAAAATGCAATCACCACACTTCCTCTTCTCTCCTTACACACACAAAATAGGGTTTAGAAGCAATCTAATATATCTATTCAAGTCTGATAGTGAGATCTAGATCAACGATCAAGATCTGATACCCATACCTTGATGGTATTACATTTAATATTTACAATAGATCATGCATAGGATAAAACAATTAAAAAGAATAACTAACTCCGTAGAAGAATATTAAATGCATACATAAGTCGGCCCAAAAATCTTATACAAGTCAGCCAGATCACTTATCCTCAAAGTTTGAATCATTCCAGACATGTATACAAAAACTATTCTGCTCGGCACTTGACTTCTCTATTTCTCGACACTTAACATCTTTGTATCCTACTCGGCTCGGCAATGTAACTCGGCAAACTAAAAATTGCTCGGCAATGTTGCTCGGCCTTGCAAAGTTTTAGCTCGGCCACAGTGATAGCCAACTAAAACTGCCTAAGTAAATGACTAAGTGTTGGTCACTAATCATCAACAGAACTTAGATATTAACAACCTCCCCCTTTGATATTAGTGAAAAAAATGCTTATCATTACTTCCGTTCATTTCATCAAAATTTTGCCTAAGTATACTGAGTACTCCTCCTAGGAATATAATTGAAAATAATCTATACAAAAAGTTTACATGCCTTCAAAAAATTTATATACAAGTGTACCTGTTCTGTACTGATGTATCATATTGTATCCTTTCCAACTTCCTTACCAATTTCCCCCTTGTTTTTGTCATTGATTTCTGGTGGGGTTAAGTTGTACTTATCCTAAAATTGTTTATGAAGCTACAGGGTGGATTCAAATGTAGTATCCCAGCTTTCCTTAGAAATCTTCATAACTTCCAATTTTATTTCTAGCTTGGTAGTTAGACTCACTAAACTTTCTATAGTTGATAGATTTGCATTACTCTATTATAATTCCTTTGCAATTGAAATTTCCTTATGTATTACCTCCAAGTGAGGCAACAAGCTTGCCTCAATAGTTATCAATTTGGCCCTTATCCGACCATCTTCAGCCATAAGCTTGGCTATTCTCCGTTGTGCATTTATCAACTTAGTAAGATGTAAAGAACTAGAGGTAGTATCTTTACCTAAAGTAGTGCCAGTTGATCTTAAATCTAACTGTAGCTTCTCAACAAGCTATAGATTATCCTTTGTGAAAAATTCAACATCACATAATTTTATGTACAAAGAATAAACATTGGCTGTAAATTTCTCTAAAGTTTCTACAAGAATAGAAAGTTCAACCTATTTTGTGGCAATCTCTTCTGAGATTTTCTCTAGAACTTTTCTCTCAAATCTTCTACTGGACAATTGTTGAAGTTTTCCATTGCTATCTATGTCATCATCAGTTACCTTCTGTACAATGTTGACTAGTTGATCAATAATTGGAGCTTGAGACATTTCATCCTCTAAGTCAAAAGCCTTTGTAAATATGTCTTTGATGTCATGCAACACCTTCTTTTTCTTTTGTTCTATCTTCATCTCTTCATGTCTCTTCTTCCTCTTAATTAATTCTTGAAGAGTTCCTATTTGTTCAAAAGATAATTCATTGGGATCCCATTTTGGAAACACAATGACCTCATCTAATGTTACATCTAGAATTTGAGACTTCTTCTTTAGAATTTTCTTTTTCTTCAACTCTGGAGAACTTATGCTCTGCAGCATAATACCTTTCCCTTTGATAGTGTCAATGTCCATTGCCTCTTTTAATTCTGTCAATATTGTCTGTGGGTTCGGCATACTCCCAGTTTTAGGACCAGTGGGAGTGGATGATGCAGAGTGTGGTAGATCAACCAACACTTGCATTGCCTCTTCTTCTTTAGGCTTATCAATAGTATCTGTTATCACTACTCCACTATCTAAAACTATTTTCACAACCTCTAAAATAGGTGGATTCAGTGAAGTTACCTCTTGTGCATTTGTTTGTTGTTTCTCTTCACCTTTCTGATCATTGACAACTTCAATTATCTCATCAGATGTTGTGGTCTTTTCTTCTTCAGTACCAGTTGCCTTAATAGGCAAATCAGTGTAAGTACCACTCGACATATCTTGTTCCTCGGCATTCAAATTGCTTGGATCATCAACTATAAAATCCATAGGACTGTCTGCAGTCAGATCAATAGAGTTAGTTGAGTCTAATGCATCTTTGTTTTTGTCTTGTTCTATGGCAATTTGATCTTGAGTTAGCTGTGGCTCAGGGGTAGTCTTCACTTCAACTTATTTTGTCTTTTGCTCGGATGTACCCTCACCATATTTCTTATCTTTTGGAACGACCAGTCCAAAGATTTCCTTCCAGATCCTTGTGCTTTGTTGTACTATACATTCTATATCATTTTTCAGAACAACATAGCCTCTGAGTTTAGGAACAAACCTATTCTTGTAATCCTCAATGAATTTGGCTCTTTGTTTTGAGGTTAACTCAAGTATTACCTTGGCTAGAGTTCCTTCCCTGATCTATCTCTCTGTGGAAAATGCAAATTCCCATTTGCTTGATAGAAAATCATATAGTTCATTTGGCACATGATTTCCTATATCTATAGGAATTAACTTGAAAGTGCTCATCATATCCAAGAGTGCTTCCTGAACTTTGTGCCTATCCACATTATTTATTTATCATACTTAATGAACTTAAAAGTTGCTAACCCTGCTGAATTCCTGAAAGTGTCACATACCTCATCAATACTAGCTGGTTTCTTAAATTGTGTTGTAGGTATGTTGGTGGGTTCATCAATTTCTGTCTTTTCCTCATCACTATTTATCCCCAAATTTAGTCTCCTTCTTGGTCTCTTTGCTAGCTTACTCCGCTCAGCCTTAGGAGCAACCTTAGCTTCCTTTCTAGAACTACTTTCTGCAAATTTCCTCTTTTCATATACTTTTGTTTGTACTTCTGTTGGAGAAGTAATAGTAGATGCTCTAGTCCTCGAATGATTAGCTGCAGGAGGTGTAACCTTAGGTTTAGCTTTTCTCGGCTTGGTTACTATGACAATTGATGGTCTTTTACCCTTAGCTTTCCTAGTGACCTCTTCTGATGCACTTACTTCCTCCTCTATAGATATATCCTCACCTTGTCCAGTGGTCAGGCCTAAAGGTGCATCCTTAGGTTCTTCATCACTACCTAAACCAACCATTTTCTTCAGATTTTTCACAATCTTCTTTCTTTTCCTCTCCATAGTTCCCTCATTCAAGCTTCCATAAATTTTAGCTTTGGCTTCATCAAAATTTCCAAATCTCTCTGCTGTAGTATCAATTGCCTCGGCTAGGAGTGCAATGATGGCAGCTGATACTTCATCAATGTTAATTTCATATGGAAATGGTTCTAAGCATGTTATCCTAGGTTTCACAGCCTGGATATAAGTGTTATCTGTATCACCTAGAAAACAAATTTCTTCATAGTGCTTCTCAACTAGTGACTTAGGAATCCTAGTCCTTAATCTCATTCTCTTCTTGAATTCTACAAAATAGCTCCCCATAATGCTATTGAAATTACTTCCTAGTTTCTCAATACATTCACTAATCTAAACTGTAATGGGTCTATCCTTTTTCCAAACAATATTTTCCAATGTAGGAAATGTATCCTGAATGTAGAAAAATATACAGACTAGTAAGGAACCAAACTGACATGATGAGATTTTAGCCTTTCTGATTGATGCTAGGTTCTTGGCTAATTGTGTCTGTTGTAGCTCGGCAAGATCATATGTATGATTCTTCTTAACAATTTTCCATGCCTGGTCAATAATTGTACAAGGAACACTATCCAATCTGCTCGACTGATAGAACTTATGTGCTATTACTCTTACTCCAAAATCAAGTTCTAGGTCTATAATTGTAGAGATAGTCATACCTCTGTTGTTCCATAGGGCTCCAGTGTTCAGTGTAATTTCTTCTTTGCTGTTATCCCTCATTGTTCATTATGTGTTCACTACAGGATATCCAATCACTTGATGAATCATGCTTTTGGTGATCTTGACTGGTCCATTATCCAACCACATACACATATCATAAACTCAGCTAAGGATAACCTTAATCCATTCATCTTTGAAACCTTGTGGAAAATCTAGCGCATGAGTTAACCCTTTGTTGGCTAGATGTTTGAATTCTCCCTTCATAATTCCATCGACACACAATTTGCTGTAGGATTTCCTCAATTCACTATCACCTACTTCACCAATCTTAACCATGTAACACAATTGAACATCATGGATCATAAGGACCTTGGGTGGAATGGATGAGAGGGCTCCTGTTAAATCACTTTGAATCACACTTTCAGGAACGACTCAAAATTTTATAGGTTCACATTCATCACTCTGTACTAACTAAATTTGTTTTTGTTCTCCCTCCATACTCTTAGCTGGTGTGGAAGAAATTGCAGCCATAATCTTGAAATTAGGGTTCGAAAGATGAAAAAAATAGAGTACCTCGGCAAGTAATGCTTCACATTGTTCACCTTAGGATTGCTGATGGCACGCTAACAAAATCTTTGATGCTAAGTTTGTTAAGATAATTTCTGCAAATTACTTCAATCGCTCTATAAACAGTAAAAATTGCAAGGTAAAAAATGAAGTGTCAACTCTTCATCCTTTATAGACTTTGAAAGGTCAAGGTAGGTTAGCAATGAATGTTCTTCCCATTGAGTTAGTGCAAGCCATCTACCCTCACCTTTAACACAACTTGCATCCCACTTGGCTTACTAAACTCGGCCATCATAAAACTTACTCGGTCAACAAAACTCGCCACTCACTAAAGAACTCGGCCTTAGTTTCCATGATTAGTGCTCAGCACCTATAGTGCAATTGGCTCATCTCGGCATTTTTCTTCAAAAAATATGTCCTGGTGCATCTTAACATATGCAAATATGGACTTTGGTACATTTCATGTTAGGAACTGATGTAAGATAAGAGTTTTAGATGCAGTTCCTTACATTCCTCTTTTTCTTAGTTGGAGATGATGTGATCACCTGATCCATTGGATTGGGTGACCTCAGCTTTACTAGCTTCAGTGCTTCATGGTTCAGACTTCTTAACCCATGTCTTGTTCATTTGTTCCCTTATTTTCTCAACAATAGGAGCAGGTACCCTAGTCTTACAATCTTTCCTTGTATGACCAATTTTCAGACAACTGTGACAAACTAGGCTTCCATTCATCCAACTTTTAGACTTTCCTCTGAAATGTGTCCTTATGCAGTTTTCTAGAACATGTCCATACTCACCACAGTTATGAAAACTATGCCATGTATTGTAATCCCACTTGTAAGTATTGCCTTTTCTTGGTGATTTCTCTTGTACCTTTGATGTCCACTATTATTTACCTTTAAATCTGCAATCTTGTGCTCTATGAGCATATTTGTGATAGTTATAACAATTACCATTGATTCTAGGTGTTTTTCTTGCCTTCGTCTTACATTCACGTGCTTGATGTCCAAACTTATTACAGTTAAAGCAGTAACCATTAAAGTTAGTTTTTGGATTGGACTTACCATTCTTGCTTTGGCAAATGTTTGTTGTATGACTTGGTTTCCCACAGTGGTGGCAAACAGGTTTGTTGTTTCTTGCCTTTGCATACCTTCTTTCACCTGTCTTAGATGATTCTCCTTCTTCAATGGTTGTATGTTGTTCAGTGTGACCTGTATGCACCCTAAAATGGTCGCCTAGACTTTTGCTCCCATTTATTATTTTATAAATTTATCAAATTTCTGAATCAATGCTTTGGAACATTTTCAATTCAAATCAATTTCTTTGATCAAATTGTAATCAATTCAATTATTTCAATATTTTCTAAGGTTTGATCATTTTTATCTAATTAAAAGATTTAATCTCTCTTTTAATTAAATAAAATTCCTCTTATTTAATTAAAATATTTAATCTCTCTTTTAATTAAATAAAATTTCTCTTATTTAATTAAAAGATTTAATCTCCCTTTTAATTAAATTCCTCTTATTTAATTA
>MU223900.1:434122-446306 GCA_018584345.1 Thuja plicata
ATATATATATATATATATATATATATATATATATATATATATATGTTAAGAGATGCAATGATATACAGTTATTTTGTGTGTTAAGCCATTTTGAGAAACTTGGCCACATTCCTTTGTTGCCATTAATGAAAAAGGGGGAGATTGTTGGCAAGTTGACTCCTAGAGGATACATGACTTATTTTTTGTTGTCATTATGGAAACAAAGTCATATTAAGTTTCTGTCAAAGATAACTTAGAAGATAAAATTACTAAGTATGGAAAACAGGATAGAGATATACAACGATCAGCACATCAGCGCACGTGCGAGAGATCGAATCAAAATATGCATGCTCAGATATATGTTCTATGACATGTGTACATGCTAAGTCTAGACACACATAGTATAGATAAGATACAGGAAGAACAGTACTACTACAGTTCAGGAAGCAGAGCATGGAGCCAACTTAGGTTTTTGGATCAGCATGAATTGTTTTGTTGTGTAAAGGCCAAGCGCCTTTGATTATATGTTTGTAATAATTTCTTTAGTATTGTTGTAAACACGCTTAATCCAATTTGTTTGGAAGCATTGTGTATTATGTTTTAGGGCCAATTATAGTCTTGTTTTGAGTCACGTCTATTCGGACATGAACATATAGATGTGTAATGTAAATGTATATTACAAGTGTCAATGAATATGCAGGAGAAAGATATAGAAGAGAAGTATAGTGAAGTTAGTATGAGATAAAGCTCTTTAAGAGAGTAAGAGCATCAGCGCATAAATAGAACTGATCAGACAACAGTGTCATCACAACAGTTCATTTTTGATATAGTGTATATCAACTATCAGAAGGTTGTAGCCTTCATCTTATTGGGCAGTGAGCTCAGGCAGTGAGCCATACACCTTTAATAGGGTTTTTATAATAGACTCCTAATAGAGTCATTATACTTGAATTTTAAAGACTGCTCCTAACAGGGCAAAGGAACTTTAACAGTTTCATTATACTAGTGCAATATTTGTGGGTACTAATTCCCACCGGGGTTTTCCTCTGATCAAGGTTTCCCCGTAATCATATCATGTGTTAAGCTTCATTGAATGTATGTTTGATTTATGTTTAAAGTGCTGAAATATAATTAATAGACAAACATTGATTCACCCCCCTCCCCTCTCAGTGTTTCTAACAGTTTACAATATCTAACTCACACTAGACCAGACATTGCTAATGCAGTTGGAATTGTTGTGAGGTTCCAAGTAGATTCTAAAGAGACTCATCTTGCTATAGTTAAGAGGATATTCAGATATCTGAAAGGAACAGTAGAATATGGTTTATGGTATGAAAAGTATAATAATTTTACTTTGCATGCTTATACTGATGTTGATTGGGAAGGAAGTGTTGATGATAGAAAGAGCACAAGTGGTGGTGCATTTTTCCTTAGAAAGAGGTTGGTTTCATGGTTAAGTAAGAAGCAGGATTGTATAGCTCAATCTTTTGCTGAATTAGATTATGTTGTTGCTGGTATAAATTGTACATAGATTGTTATTACTAATCAGAGTAGGAATTTATGCAGGAAACCAACTTTATTAATATCACTATTGTTTACATCAATTCTCTCCCCCCATTTTGGATCATTAAAAGTGTATATAAACTCTGTCCCAACAGTTTGGGCCGATACAAATCCTTCTAACTACCAATGCAACAGATTTTGGTCGGTTGTTCCTTAAACAAGTGTTGTCAACTTGACAACTAAAGTTGTCAACTTAACAACTTTTGGACTCTTATTACACTTTCTTATCAAAAACTTACAAAACTGACCTCTTCCCCCATGTTTCAACCTCATATGGTCTTATAAACCTCTCTCAATATCTCCAACTATTTGAAGTGACCTCCCTAACCATTAGACTCAGAACTCTTAACAATTTTGCAATTTTGCACTTTCATGTTGATAACATGTTTTTTTGTCAATATGACAACTTTTGACAGTCTTTTGCAATAATTGAAATATAACCTAAAAATTGACCTTATAGGGTCTAAAATAAACTCAAAATACTATGGAATGGTCTATTTGACCTTACTACATTATTAAACCCTTTTGGAACACTTTGGAAACTTTTGAACCATATGACAACCTTGACAACTAATCAAAACATACTTTGAACATTTCTATGAAGCATCAATGTCCTTGGGTGCCTATGCACCATATCTTTCACTTTTGTATCATCATGTCAAGAATATTTTATTGTTCTTAATCAAACTTGTTGGCCTCTTCCTCATGATGACTTCATCATCATTACAAAAATTTATCTAGCGAATGAACTTTATATCCTTATGCATTATGCTGATGTGATTTTCCTTATTTTTATTGACACAATGAATAGTTTCAGATATCACTTCTTACAAAAAAGGTGGCTCCATTATATCTCCTTTGAGAATACTATCCTAAATTGTAATATCACTCTTTTACTGTATTTGTAACTATGGTTTTGTATCATTGTTTCTCTTTCTTACCATTTTCAACTACTAATCATTGGTTTCTCTTTCTCCCTTGGAAATGCTTTTCAGGTAGATGGCAGGATACCATCTATCTATTTTGAAATCTCTTTATTGAAAGGGGATCAATGTCCTTTATCTTCAATTGAATAAGGGGTGCAGAAGGTTTTTTTGCATCCATTAGGTATAGCAATTGAGTGGTATACCCAAACAATGAAAATAACCTTATGTGCCCCTAATTTTAGTGAAGATAGAAAGGACATTGATACCCTTTGGATAAAGAGGCTTCAGAACATAAATATTATGTCCTACCATTTTTACCTAAAAAGCATTTCCAAGGGATCATAGATTCTTTTTCCTACCATAGACACATGTGTGATCCTTATCATAGCCTTAACACAAGCTCTATCTCATGAGGTTGCAGTGGACCCAGTTGATCTGGATTGACCCATAGCAACTTCCACTTTCTACATTGAAAAAGTATCATATCTCACTCTTCAACGGTGGTTTATTCATTACTACCATGTCATGTTGTATTTAGTTGAATGTACTCGATTCTAATCAGTAAATGAGTTAATTTTACCTACCTCTAAATTTTTATTATCTAATATGTAATCTTTAGCATATGTATCGTGTGACTTATGTAAATCTGATTATGATTGACCTTCATATAAGATGTAAGCTAATATTGAATAAATGAATTTTGTATGCAGGAACCTAGACCTCCTGTGCGAGGATCCTGCACAGTTTACAAAAAGGCAAGGCGATGATTCTTCTCATGGATAGGAAGGTATAAGTCAATACACCCTATAGAAACCATTTATTATTTTCTTTCTTTCTCTTTACACCTATCTTGGAGTGGGTTAATAATAATCCAGGTTTTAGCAACTATATTTTGTCAAAACTTTTATTTTTTTCTCATGTAAACCACCTTGACATCCACATGGTATAGCTCATTCCACTTTCTCGGCCATATGATATGCTTTAAGTTGGGCTTATTCAATTAAAATTATCAGCACCTGAGGCCCGAGTTGGGATTATTTGAATTTAAATATCAACCTCAACTTTAGGTTCAAATTCTTCATCAACATTACCCTCAATGATAAATTTGGGGGAAAAGCATGAGCCATTATTATCAATCCATGCAATGGACCTTTGACAACCTGCCCTTAAATTTATTTCCATGGAATTCTAAAATTTATTTCCTCTCACAAGAACAATCGACCCTCTACCAACTATCTCTCTCATTTGATGGAGTGCAAGTACCACCAAATAAGTATTTTTCATATGTGTCTTCCTTGAGCGAGGGAAATTCAAGAAGAGAAGAGGAAAGCGGACATGTGGTAGGTCTAAAAGAGTGAGATCAACTAGAGGTCAAAAGATTAGAAGAAATTTTGATAAATGCATGGAACTTTTTCTATCTCAAGGGGGTCATGTTCTTATGATGATGAGAGCACATGTGACATGGAGGTGCCCTTGGGGTACAAACATCTATAGAAACAATGGGTACCCAAGGAACTTCCTCCAATAAACACAAATTTTTGTGTTAATGAGAGGATATATCGCATAGCACCATCCTCATTACATGGTTTTGGAATATTTTCCATGGACGACATAAAGGTATGTTACAAAGAAGTTGCTAAATTGATGGAGTATGTCAGACCCTAATACATTTACAAAGATTGGATGCAACTTGTTTGATATACACGAAGTATACATAGGTATGCACTGTCAGCAAATTATATACAGCTAAAAGATAATGATCAAACTAAAAGAGAGGCTATGTACATTGACGGAAGGCCAAAAGCAACAGGGATTATTGCAGGGTTTATAAACAGTACACAACCTATTTCAACTAATAGGAAATCGAATTGCATATTCGAGGCACGTGAGGGAAACTGTGTATTCATATGTGCAATAAAATCAATAAGTGTGGGGGAAGAGTTTATAATCGAATACAATTTGAATCGTATAGATTTAAAAAAAAGTTACCATCATGGGGGTGGTATGTAATATATACCATTATATCAAACCTCCAATTAATGACTCCAATATACCATTTGATTATTTTATTTTTTTTGTAATTTTATTGGTTTCATTTCACTAATATTTTATATATATATTTTTTGTCATAGAGCAACATTGATCGTAGGGGGGACGATTCAAGCAATACAATAGATTGGGATGCACCTCCGAGAACTTATTCCTAGCAAGTAAACCTCATTGTAATTGTACAAATTACATACAAGAAAAATGTTATATTATTATGTTCTTTTCTTTATGGTTTTGGAGTAATTTTGATAATGTTACTAATATTCTTGTCGCAAGTGGATGCACCTAAAGGCACTTCTTCCCAATAGGTAAACCTCATTGTAATTGTTATATTATTATGTTTTTACTTTATAGTATTGGATTAATTTTCTTTGTCGTTACTAATATTCTTGTCACGGGTGGATGTTTGAGGAAAGACACCTGCAGTACTTGACAACCTCCAAACAGTTATGGACACACTATTATGTGATGATGACATCACATATTCCCCAAACTTTTTTGAAATGATAAAAAGGTTGCAAAAAAAATCAAGTAATGGTTAAATTTTTATTCATAGAGTCTCAAACCGATTAGATACAAGAGAGGGCAAAAAAATTGGAAAACAAAATACAAAACTTGGAAGTAATCTGTCATGAAATATTTAATTATAATATAAGTTTATTCATGGTTTATATTTTATACTCTTTTATGTCATTAACTAAAATATGTACGAGTTCTTTTAACATAAATTTTTGCATCCTCATGATGTTGCTAGCCATGATCAGAGTGCTCCATGTAGCTTAGGTGTTGGCCATGTTGTTTTGCATACACCACCTCATATTTTTACATGTTCTTATTGTTTTGTTAATGTGTTATTTCTCATATATTTAATGTATTATTTAAGCTACTTCATGTGCTTTCCATGTTGATCATGTGCATAGACAACCTCATCTGATATCATCATTCACAACACGCAGCATCCAAGCATTGACTAGTGCGCTGACCTGTGCAGCGCATGTAGTTGGGGATGCAGAGGCCACTAGTGGTTATGTTTTACTAGCATTTCATGTATCTTCTCGTATTGCTAGTACGGGAAAATTTCCAGTCACTAGTGGTGCCCAATGATTTTGTTCTCATAAAGATAGAGAACGTTCCAAGAACTTTAAAATTATTATTATATATAGTCCAGTTGTAATTTACATATTGATCACTTTGTTTGGACTAATGATCCCATGATGTTTTTTGCAGCCAATGATGTTTTTTTATAAACATCTAAATGACCATAGATTGGAGATCTTTGGGTCCACCATACGTATATGGTGGAATACCCAAAATGAACAATTAAAAAATGAATGCATAAGTCATTTAGTTCTGTTGTTCGAAAAAATACATTCAACAAAACCAAGGTCCTTTAGAAAGCTAGAATATATCTAAAGTATGTGGGGGACAAATATAGGACACATTTAGAGAAGAAAAAAAAGTACGAGCATCCCCCCATGATTCCAAAGAGGGATTGGAAGGACCTGATTTACGAGGGAAATGAGAAATCAGGAAATAAAAAAGGACATACACCATCGGGAAAAAGAACGTATGTGATACTATAAACAATGTAATTATGTACTGATTCTTTTTATTTTTACATAACCTAACATATTTCAAACTTTTCATATGTTGCCCAATAGGTCGAAGGCAATGAAGGCAAGACTAGAAAAATACGGGCAGCACAAACTTGGCTCCGGTTGTTATATGAAATTTGTTGCACGAATTGTAAGTATCAATAAATGAAATATCACACCGAAACAATAGATTGCAAACAATTATTTTTTAATCACACAATAGAAGAAAAATTCATGATATTATTAAAACATACAGGGCTCTGAATTCACCATAACTCCCATAGAAGATGAAATGAAGCTTGCCTTCCACCAATGCTATGGATTCGTGGTTGAACGCCTAAGAGAATCAACTAGGCAAACACAAGATTCCAGTGCATCCGTCAACAGGTAAATAACCTAAATGAATATTATTTAAAATTGAATACTTGAGCAATAATCTATTCGATGTTAATTTCCACCATAAAGTGACTATTTGTTCTAAATACGAAAGCAATGATAACAATGCACATGACATTAGAATGCAACTTGCTAAGGTTGGATCACAACCTGCACATGATGAAGGTTAGGGTGTGCATCTTGGTACTAGAGGTATTCATGTGCTATATAATTTTTTTATGTAATTAATAATACAATTAAACATCTTTAATTGCAATTGGTGTAGTAATTAGTGTAACCTTTTCTATTTTTATTTTAGAGCATGTAGAGTGTGGTGAACAAGTGGAGCATGATCAAGCTACACAATATCAGGAATGTGATGTGCCCACATCAAGTAAAGAGGATGAGGCTAGATGACATGATCAGGAAGATGATGTGTCCCCATTAGGTAAAGAGCACCCTTGTAATGTTATTTTAATTAATGAAATACTTGTAACAATAATAAAAAATCTTTTGAATTTAACCCATTTCTTTGGTATTGCGGCAGACCCCCTTTGCATAGGCCTCCACTTTGTGATATCTTGACTAGGCATACGGCATGACCAGAGGGCACAACACCTAAAGAGGGTAAAAATTATGAAGAAGTTGATGCTCCACTTAGTCTTTTCTTAGCTAAAAAAAACAAAAAAGAAATGAGTTTAATCATATTGTGTGTTAATGAATGAATTTTATGTTTTAATGGATGTAATTATGTGTTAATAAATGTTATTGAATGATATGTGTTAATGAATGCTATTAAATATCCTGTGATAATGAATGTAATGTGTTAATGAATGTTATGTGTTAATGAATGAATGTTATATTTATTAATGGATAAAAGAATGAATGAATGGTATATGTTAACGAGGAATTTAGAATGATGTTGGGGGGGGAATGAGCCTCCACCTTCACATGGTTGGCCCTATTAAGTAGATAATATTAAACTATTCTTGAAACTAAGAGAATCTCAATAAGGTAACACACTTTTCAAATTTTCATTATGATCCACTATTAATGTAATTGAATAATATGTATTGAATCTTAATTGCAGGGTCCAATAGAGCCAACACGAACAACACAAGAATTTACTTAGTGGAGACCATCATAGGTAAGGTCCTTGATTTAGATTTTGTTGTTTATATTCATATTGATGATTACATAGGCAAATATTCATTTAACTTTTTAAAAGGGCAGTGACATCATCCCAAAATCCATTCCATGCTCACATTCCATAATCCAAGTCGAACCCCTATGACTTCTCCTATTAAGACCAATCCACTAAGACATTTTGGACCAAAATCTTAGGTTAGTATTCCCACTGGTTATCATGAAGAAATATTAGTAATTTTGCACCAAACACAAATAAGTTGATTAGGAACATGTCATTCTTGACCTCAAGGCATAAGGATCAAATTTTTTCCTTTAATAATTTAACTTTGTTTTGTAACAACATATGTCTAAGACCCATGTTTTAACTTCAAACTCTTGTTATCTTTTTTTCTTATCTTTTCAAACTCTTTGTAAAGGTTTTGGGTCCTTGTAAAACCTATTTTTACTTAATCAAAACACATATCTAAGACCCATGTTTTAACTTCAATCATCTCTAACGACAATAAGCATCCATTTGATCATAAGGCCATAATCACTCACCTTTACATTCAAACAATAAGGTAAATAATACAACACCTAATGCCCTTTAAGGTTGTTCAAAATACTATACACCTTACTGCAGCTAATGAGCCTCCAACACCTTCATTCTATTTATAACTGAAAACATATCCTCGAATGCTTGAAACCAACTTTATCTCTCCACCTAAGTCCTTCATTTGGATATATGGAGACAACATATAAAATATTTGGATCCTAGTAAAGGAAGAGGTAAGTTTTCCATTGGAAGGGAAAGAGTGCAAAGAGCATCATGGGCCCTTCCAAAATTACACTAAAACTCTTATGCTTCCTTCATTTGCATTAAAAAAAATTATTCTAAGACAAATCCCCACTTCTTTGTGGTAGATACAACTTCTCACATCATCAATCACAACTCAGTTGTTTCTTCTAATGACCCACATTTGTCAGGCCTTCACAATACACTAACCCTCACAAAACACTTCTCCAATCCAACCAATACCTACCCACTAGTTCACCAAACTTTGATCATATCATTACTGATTTCATTGTTCTTCATAACTGCTCACCAATCCTTTCTGCATCTACTCAACTTCTTATAGGTGCCATCAACTCACTGATTATGCAAATGACATTCTCCACTCACAAATTAGGCTTCAATAATGCCCACCAATTCTATCAATATATAGACATCTAGTGTGACTTTCCCATTTCAAAAAATCTCAACAAAACCCTTACACTACATCTTCCCATAGATCCTTATCTTGGACCAACTCTTGACCCTAGTCTTCTAATGATTTCCCCCTTCCAAAGGCTCTTCTCTCAATGCACATGAAACCCTAAGAAACCCTTAGGTCTAACACTGTCCAACTATCAAACTTCTAATCCTCAGCTCTGACAACGTCTATGACAGTCTATCCCATTCTACAAAGACAGTCACAACTTAAACACAAATGAAGTGCCCCTTATTCACGAATCACTTTGACACTTTTAAAACTCTCCTTCACACATTATCAGACTAACATCCCTCTTACCAATGACATGCATTGGTCAAACTCCCTAAATAGGCTGAATTCCTGCAATTCTATCTAGTCTGAAACAAAAATTAGACATTCTACTTATTGGATCCACGTTCCCTTTGTTGCATGGTCCCCTGGATACAAATGGAATTTCATAAAACTATTTAAAACCCTCTGTTAATGAGTTTTTTTGAGAGGGTTTGCTTATATTTTTGTTTGTACTTGATGGAAAAATTGAATCCTTGGTTCATTTTAAATGAGATTCATAGTGCTTTCAAATGCATTTGATCTCGCATCTAATGGCCAAGCTATGTGTAAGAAAAGTGATGCCCTAGCGGGTAGAACACAGGGAAATCTCTATTTTTTTACAGTAAATTATATTAAGTGAATTTATATCCATAATTTAATGATTTCTAATGGAATATGAAGGATGGAAATGGATAAGGAATTGTGTGTAGACCCCATACATGCATGATGGAATAGATGTATTAAGGAAATGGACATTCTTCAATTTGTTATAACCAAGTTTACAAAAGCAAGAATAGTCAAAGTCAAGGTATCTTTGTTGTTTGTGTATCCAAACAAAGTGTGTTGTAAGGGGAATGAATTTTTTCTACTATGGACTCATTGATCTAATAAAGTGAGCATGAATAATAGGTTTGGAACATTTTTTTATGTCTTTGATCAGGCTTAGAGTTTGTTATTCTGCATTTAGATAGTGACAATAAGGACAACAATCTAAAGTGTTATGTCCCTGACATAAAGGACAGATTTTAATGTTGCAAGATCATGTTAATGGATTTTGTTTTAAGTTGGAATGATAATGAAAAGACCACTAATTATGGATGATTAGATTAAAGGATTTTGCATGGTTTGATCAACATATTGGGACATTGGAGAAGAAGTGAAATTAATTGAGAAAGGTATAACCTTGAAAGTCTATTGATTATTGAGGTTTGTTGTAGGAATTAGGCTTATTGATGGACTATGAACACAAAGCCTAATAGGACTTTATTTTGGACACCAAGGGTAAGAGTTGAAGAATCAGAGTAATGTGTTCCTTGGGAGAAATATATTGAGATATGATGGAATGTTTTTGTAATGTATTTTAAATAGTAATGTATTAGGATTGGTAGGATGTTGGTGTCTTGATAAGATGTATATGTGAACCTATAATGATGATTGTGGCCTGATTATGCCTCTAACATATTGAATATATTATGTTGAATACTGAACTCCATGGTTGATTTGGGGTTCTTGATGGTTGTTCCATGATGGTCTACATCAATATCACTAACATCCTATCATCATAGGATTATCATTCCCCAAAAACTCAAGATATCCTTTTCATTAAGATATCACAAGTGCTCAGTCAATAACTTACAACATCACCCCATTCAATTATTCAAGGTCACATACACAATTCATTTCTAATCCAGGAATCAAAAATTGGTCAACAATTTTTTACCTTCATGCGCTTATACCATATCTTCATGAATCCTCCATATCCTGTTCTATCAACACACAAACATTAGTATTGACAACATAATTCAACTTACCATCAATCACACTCTTGGAATTCAAGAATTAATTTTAATAACTCTGTAATGTTGTCTATCACTATCCTATTAGGATAGTCATCTATCTAATCCACAAGAATGAGTGAGAAATCAACTTTTGCTTCCTAGTTCCTCAGTGTCGTCTAATCAACATATTTCCATCGAACTTATATCAAGGATCAATAAAAAATGGTGATTATTATAGGACTGTCATCATTAAGATAGTTAACTATATTTTCCAAAACACTTCCAATCAGACCTTCAAACTCTTCATTAATCCACCATCCATGTCTACTTCCAAATTCCAAAAGATCATAATTTTTCAACAGTTAGAATGCAAGATATTAACAGACCCTTGCAAATAGGTATGTTACTGAGGGTTTTAAGATATCTTTTACAAAACCTAGTTTATCTCTTACCATCCATCATGACAACTGCTCAAATCTTCTTTAAAGGATAGGTAGTTCACTATGCTACATCTCCCAATCAAAGTGAAAATGAAAACAATCCATTTTCCAATGTGAATGTGCACCACCCACCCAAGAGGCATCAACATACCCATCAACTTGTATCATTGCATCTATACAACATTAGGAACTTCAATTTCACCTAACATTTTTGTCAAGGCATCTTAAAATATAGTCAATAAATTATCATGTTTACAACATCATCCTATTCACCTATTCAAGGTCAATTTGACTCTTATTACAAGATTTTAGGCCTCAAGTCTATTTGTTCCCAATACCAATATAACTCACCAAACATACCTATGTACCCTGCAAAAATCCACCATTAGATTCTATCAATTGCTTCTCCATAACAAAAAATCTAATCATACATTAACAATTATGTCATTATGAACAGTAACAGTAACAGTAATATGAATTCCCATCAACATTCAATGGCCCATCATCTATAAGGTAATAACATGTAATGTTCACAATACTTGGGTCCCAACCAACCTTAGTTGGACTTACAATCTCCAATGTTCAAGATTCTTCTAGTGGCCTTATGGTGACCCCTTATATCCTAGGTGCTCCTGCACCATACTCCCAGCCTTTAAAAATTTTCCAAGTCCCTTGGAAATACCTACAAAACAAAGTATTAGAAAACATAACCTTCATTTTAACCTTTGGCTTGTACGTGTCCTCTTTCTACAATCTTGTCTTGGTTTGTCCTTCTACCTCTTGAATCTTCCCTATATATTTTAGCTTCACTTTAGGCTTTCCTCCCCTTGGAAAAATGTTCACCATCTATTGCTCCCAACTGTCCATCATCTTCATCATGATCAACATCTCTAGCATTGTTTGTAAGGAAACTCAAGTATGGAAACAGCTTCCTACACTAATCTCTATAGGAAAGTATTGTGCAAATTCTTTTAAATCCTTACAATTTCAGATTCGTTAACTACTTTAACAATGATATTGCAGCCACATACCATGCATACAGAAAAT
>MU223900.1:449238-468181 GCA_018584345.1 Thuja plicata
CAAAATTTGGCCTCCAAATATGCACATAGAGCACCTCATGGCCATTTATATATACAAAAAAAGTGAATTTATAACGTTTCGCAAAAGATATATACAAAATTATCAAAATTATTCTACTATTTTATAGAATCATTCTTCTAGATGGCCCAAAATTAATCAAGTGAACCTTCTTGATCATCTCTAACCCTTATTGTGTCAATTATTGCCTCGTATTCAGATTCACAAACTTTCCACAAAATCTTGTTAAGAGGTCTACCACGATACTTAATCAATTGAATATTTGTTGCAACAAAAAGGTTAGAGTAATAAAGAATATACCTATGTGTCTCAAAGTCCTCAAACAAATAGGCATTAGAACTTTTGATAGGATAACTGCATTTTATAGAAGGATAAGTTAATACCAAAATTAATGTAAAGTGTAATAAAATGAGTTTAAGAGGTCTCAATACAACGACACAATAATGATACCTTCTAAGCCATGTTCCTATCACAACAATATATCCTATTCGATACTCAATACCCTCTCCATCAAAGATTGTATAAGTTGTCAATTTCTTTTTGGCCTCAATACAAAAACAAAAAAAGGAATATGTTCCTTCTTCATTGTTCTCATCTACAATAACTGCATATAGATGACCTGCATTTTATAGAAGGATAAGTTATACCAAAAAAAATGTAAAGTGTAATAAATAGAGTTTAAAATTGATTTTACCTAAGTAATAAATTGATAAATTGCATGGTTTAACTAGGTCAGATACCTAGTCAAAATTCACTAATCCTTCAATCTGGTTCTATTGTAATGCTCTAGGAAGTTGATATGTATCAAGGGGTTGCAAAGGTCTATAAGACCATTGGTCAACCCACTCTTTTGATTCACATTTTTCCCACACAAAATGCATACATGAAGAGAAAAAAACATGCAATTTGTCTATTATAAATAGCTAATAACGCTGCATTTGAACTTCTAAATGAATGCATGTCACTTGATCCTGTAAGTGTACACTAGTGTAGATAGTTTTAAATGTTAGATTCGTGTATCAACCAAAAATATAAGAAACCATAGACTTACATGCATTACCTAGTCCCATCGTAGAGTTACACCATTGCACAATTGTTTTTGCATTTATTAACACTGCGCCACCTTCATACTTCAATTCCTCACTAGCAACTTTTAACACATGCTCCTACACCATCATGCTCTCCCTTTCCATGCCCTACCTCAGTGAAATTACAAAAATGTTGCACACCACATGTCACATGCAACCTAGTCAACTAATAGAACATACTTGCATTCTTGAATTGTGAGGTGCAATTGTCTAACCATATTATGTGTTGGTTGTATCTTATATCTCTTTCCCTTAAACTGTCATAGAAAACTATAAAGAATCCTTGTACAAACTCTGACGAATGAGTATGATAATCACTGATATAGAATTGATACTCTCTTACAACCTTTCTATCCTCCTCTATACTATCATGTGCATGCATGAATGCTATGTGTACATTAGGTGCATGCTCTTCATTTTCATTAGGTGCATTCATCACATAAAATTGAATTGGTGTATTTTTTTCAATTTTATTAGGTGCATTAGGTGCATTAATCACATAAAATTCATATGTTGTATGTTCATCACATTCATTAGGTGCATTCATCACATGCATTTGAATTGGTGTAGGTTGATCATTTTCATTTGGTGCATTAGGTTAACTAGGTGACGTACCTTCACATAATATCCTCGTACACTCCCTTTTTCTTTCCTTTACTACCTCCCATTCTTCAATTGTTCCTCTCTTGTTCTTTCCCATCGTTGATATTGATTGTCCTATAGATAGTATCATGATGAACATACACAATCAAATACAAAAAAAATAAAAATTATCGTCATTTTTTATAATCTAAAGTAATACCACTAAAATAAATTCAAGAACAAACAAAGAAACAAGAGAAATCAATCATTTGAAATCAAATGTGACAAAAAAATATAAAAACTTGTTTGATACTATCGCAGAAAGACATGAAAAACAACAATGGGCCCTTATAACAAGTTCCAATGCTATTTTTTAGGCCGTTAGGAATAATATATATTTAGCTCAAAGGAACGTGTAGGGGTTCCATTTATCTAAAGGTTAGCATTCATATTTCCTCATAACCCGTGTGGATTCTATATAACTAAAACTTATTCTTTTAGTTCTACATAACCGAAATGGGTTATGTAGGAGAGAGAGAGAGAGAGAGAGAGAGAGAGAGAGAGAGAGAGAGAGAGAGAGAGAGGTATATATATATAAGTATATACATCTGTGTAGTGTATGCTAAGTTTACAAGCATATGTTTTTATTTCTTCATAACCCATGCGGGTTCTGTAGAACTAAAACTTATGCTTCTAGTTCTACATAACCCGCACAGGTTATGTAGAACTAGGGAAACTACTTTTAGTCTAACAAAACTCATGCAAATTATCTAGTACTGAGGAACCCATATGCATTATGGTTAGTTAAGAGGGTTGGACAATGACCGTAAGGCTTGGAAGTCATTTTCCCTTCATTGCTCTCCCTTTACACGTCTATTGATCTTCTAAGATGATTTCTTGACTTCCTCGTCATAATATTTATACATAATCAAGTGGGTATCTATAAAATTACTACCACAATATCACACATCTTCTTAGGTTTCTAACCATAAATTGTTTTTCTATTTTTGGACAACATTAGCATAGTAAACTTTAATTTTCTTTACCAGTGTCTTCACAGTCCTCGGAGACATATGTCTACCATTTTCTTAATGCATTTTGATCTAATTGACGAAATTCAAAAAAAAAATATTATTGTTCTACACTTGATTCTATATACTTTTTTATAAAAAAAAGTTTACACTTTTTATTATTTTGATGCAAGTTATGCCCAACGCACAAACAGGCACTAGATTTTTAGGATGCAGCCACTTCAAAAAATCATAAAAAAAAATATTCAATAGAAAATTACAAAAAAATACACAACTTCTAGATCTCACTCTCACCTATCATTCTACCAAAGGGTTTTGCAAATTACTAAATCTAACTATATCTTTTGTGAAGCGCGTGGAATCAGCTATGTTATGTTTTTCTAAAATAATCAGGAACAAGTTTTTGTGTGCAATGGGTTTGACCATCTTAATCTTATCCATTTTTAATAACAATTAGTAGTTTAGAAACTAGATTCAGATTACTACAATTCTTATTCTTTGCACAACTCCTAATTTTGAGTGCATGACCCTCAAATTTCTCCTGGAAGTATAGGTTTACCTGATTTTAGAAAAAAAAAAGTGGCCACTTATACCCCCTATTTTGTTCATCATCTTGGTGCACTTACCCTATGAGAGATCGGTAAAACATTTTAGAGTTATGATTATGATCTCGAGGTGTTTGTGAAGTATCTAAGCAATGTTTGGAAAGTGCGCAGTGATCCTGATGATTGATTTTGGTGCTGAGAGTTGAATGTTTGAGGATTAGGTTTTTTTGACCTAGTTCTTGATAAATATGGTGAATTAGGGTTTGATTTTTTTTTCATGTGTGTGCGCCAATGTTTGGAAGATTGCAGAAGGTGGAGGTTTCTAGTGAAACACTTATAGATGTAATGGAAGCTAGATTGCTCATCTGAGTGTGGAAGAGAGAATTGCAGCAAGAGATATTACTATATTGAAATGGATCTGACCAAGGCATAGGTATATGTTATCATATAGTTCACGAATTCTCATATTGGTGTCTGAATTATGATTGTAAGTCAATGAGACTTCCTTAGGGTTGTAGCCCAAGCCAAATTGAGTAGTGAACTATAGGTAGTGTGCCTACATGCATGTGTATTCCCCATATTGTAATAATTATATACTTCTAACAAGGTATTAGTCTTATTGTGGGTATCATCCCCACCGTGGTTTTCACCCTAGTTTGGGTTTCCAGGATAAAAATATTTGTGTTATGTGGTGTTTATGTTTTCTGAATTTTTTTACATGCTTTACATTTTGCAAATTAGTAATAAAGGTTAAAGTGATAAAGGGTTTCAAGTTTTAAAGGTTTAAGGGTTTGAAGTTTTAAGTGTTTTAGGAGCAACTGATTACCCCCCCCCCTTCTAAGATGCTTACTTCCTATTCCTATAGTTGTCTACTCATCATGTTATCTTGTGCCTATGGTTGACTTAAAGGTCTAATCTGTGGTCTTAGTTCCATGGTTGCACTGCAACCTATTATAGTGGTACTTGTCTTAACATATGTCTTTCCTATCCTCCATCATCACCATCATCATCTCCCTTTTCACCTACCTCTTGCTCCTCCTCTCCCCTCCTCCTAACTCATCTCCTTTTGGGTGGGGGTTGTGGCTCCTTCTCCTATTCATCCAACCTAGGTGCATCCTCTCCAATGCCTATAAATCATAAGAATGGATGTATAGTGAACCATGCCTCAAACCCTAAATTTACAAGTTCCCTTAAACTATTACTTATGTGAAGTCCAATAAACACTACTTGTTCACATTCCATACCTCTTCAATTAAAGTATCTCCCAAATCACTTGTGTCTATTGAAGATTGTTAATTGTAATATGTTTGTATTTTTTGTCATTCAACAATTAAGATAATGTGCCCACCTTTCTTATATATGTAACCATATTGACGAACCCATTATCTTTGTATTATTTATTTGTGTACTCTATTTATGATATTTAATTCTTTTTAAATTTTCTCAATTATTTAACATAAACCCAATAAATGTAAAAACCCCCTACATCCCTAATGTAGGGTTATGTTTATTAGACAAAAACCTTGAATATTTCAACCAAGAAGATAAGTTGTAGATGCTTATGAATATGATCGAAATATTTGGAGATGAGGTGAACATAAAAATATATCATGGAAAATGGGAAGCCAAAAATCATAAAGGTTGAACTTTCATGAATCCAATGCTCTCATGTTGCTCCCAAAAGATGAAGTCAAAACCATAGATATTACAAAAAAAGATGCACATAAGTTAAAAATTATAGAATGTGAGCTAAACAAAATGTTGATGATCAACCTAGTGATGATCAATGATAAAAATGAGGAACTACTCACTCATTGATACTGCACAATTGTGAATAAGGATGATCAAACTTTAGGTAAGGCCCATATTTGACCATTGCTTCATGTTTTCATTATAGTGAACAACAACTGTATCTATTTTCCATCCCTAATATGATCCAGTTACTATTCAGAGGGTGATCAATTTTGTTGGGATTAAGGTGCCTCAACCTTTGGAGTCCCAAATAGAATTAATTTAATTATTTAATTGGTCCCATGTTGTTGGTTTTCTAATGAATAAATATTATATTATTAGTTTCCAAAGTGCATGGCTTAATTGCAAGGCTTGATGGTAGATGGGCACAATTAGTATTGAGGATAAAGAGAGGTTGTGACGCGTGTTGCAAGGAGGGATGCCTTAAGAAAAGAATTCCAAAGAAGTTCCCAAAATTTCCCTCTGCCTCACAAGTGGTAGCATAGTTTTTCTTCCTTCTTATGCTTGCTTTTTGGAAAGATTTTCAGTGGGACCAAATCTTTCACGCAAATAGACCTGGAGATTTAAATATAAAAAATTAATATTTATGAAAGATTTATGCTAAAAGGAATTTTCTAATTACATGTTCAAGATACATTTAATGTGGACGCATTCGAGAAGCTGGTTCTTTTTGCATTGTAAATTCTATAAATACAAGTGTTGCTAGAGGAGCTATATGAGAGAAAAAATCATTTCACAAGGGTTATACTGTTAGATTTTCTCTAAGATGGAGCAAGATGTAAATCTCCATGTAAAGGCTTAGAGTCTGAAGATTGTAATGTAGCTCTATTTTGTTGTTAATAGTACAATGGCTCTTTGGTTTTGGAGTGTGGGGTTTTTCAGTCAAAAGGTTTTTCCCCACGTAAATTATGTATTCTATCTTCTGTCTTGTTCTTTTTGTTTATTGATTATGTATTGTTGAATCTTAATGCATGTTGTCAAAAAATTTCAATCTAGCAAGATCTAAAATTGCAAGCTCTTTCCTCTAAGGTTTTAATCGTGGGAAATAAAATGTGTCTGATTCCACTTTATGTTATAGCAACTCATGTGTTTGTATCAGCATATTGTCATCTATTTGTGAAGAAATAATAGGTATTGGATGCACATATTGATCTCAAGTTTCTTTTTGGGGTGCCCAATTTTACTTCAAATTTATAAAATGTGATAAATCTAGGAAGTAGTGTTATAAGCTTTCATAACACTAGAGCTCTTCATTATGTAACATCCAAGATAAAGAAATCTAGACTGGACATGAAAAATGAGAAAAATCCTGAAGAAAAAAAAAATAAAAAGAAAACATACACAGTAGTGAATAAGAATGTCACATAACATCTCAAAGCTAAAAGATTGCACATGTCATGTCACATTATTCCATTATTTACCTGCATATTGTCATGTCATGTGTTTTTATCAGCATATTGTCATATGTTTGTGAATAAATAATAGGTATTGGATGCACATATTGATCTCAAGTTTCTTTTTGGGGTGCCCAATTTCGCTTCAAATTTATAAAATGTGATAAATCTAGGAAGTAGTGTTATAAGCTTTCATAACACTAGAGCTCTTCATTCTGTAACATCCAAGATAAAGAAATCTAGACTGGACATGATAAATGGGAAAAATCCTGAAGAAAAAAAACTTAAAAAGAAAACATACACAGTAGTGAATAGGAATATCACATAACATCCCAAAGCTAAACGATTGCACATGCCATGTCACATTCTTCCATTATTTACCTACAATAATGTACACAAGGGTAGCATGATTATTAGTATTCCTACAACATAATGGTAAGGAAGTTTACCTATAGCCTCATTCATTATTACATCAAGCAATTAATTCCATTTTATCACCATTCATGATTATTGTGAGGAGTGGATACTGAAGGAAAAGTTAAAATAGTGGAAGCCAATAGTGATAGAGGAGTAGACAGTTTTTTTTTTTATTCCATTTAAAATTTATTTGGTTCAATGGTTAAATTATCCATAGTGATTTTGTATTTATTCATTTAAGGAAAAATCACCAATAGTCATGCACTCTTTGCGCACCTAATCCCCCAATTACTAATTTTAGAGGAGCCAAAAAAATTGATAACTAAAAGCTTATTAATAAGTTTCACATGTACCAATAGCAATCATTTTTAACTTTTTGGTCACAATTGGCTCATTTATATACCAGTATTGGGACATTTTTTCACCACTATTGGGACATTTGTGCACCACTACTAGGGCATGTGTCCACAAGTAATTGGACATTTGACTCTTGGAAACTTAATGAATTCTACAAGGAGCTTCGTTAATACCTAGAAGCCATTTTTTTTTAAGTAGTATGTTGCATACAAAGACAACTAAAAAAAATGACAACGAAAAAATGGTTGAAATCCAATGTATAATTTAAGCTCTGCATATGCGTGAAGTTCTAGCTATAATGACTATCGTTTCTTTCCCTAGAATATAGTTTAAAAAATATTAAATATTTTTTATATTCTTACTAATCAAGATTGAACGTTGACTATTTGAACTAGATGATTAAAAAATTTATGGCAAGTGAGGAGAAGATGTTTGGCACATCAGTCAATAAAATATCATATTATCGCTTTGAACTACTCACCACTTAATTTTTTTTTTTCAAGAAAATCTACAACTTTAACCAAATTTTCACATGAGAAAACAACATTGATGACACAACTAATTTCATATTAATTCACCCATAAATGTCAACGATTGTACTAGTTTTCAATATCATGGAAGAAAAAAATTAATAGAATTGAAAATTGAGTCTTGAAATGGTATATAAATAAGATGTGTATAATAACATAAACTCAACATTTATCATCTATAATAAGTACAAAAAATTAATGATTATATAGACTTTGATAAAAAAATATAATTAATCTTTTGTAATAATGAATAAAAATTGAAAGAACAATAGAAAAAAAATACTATTTTCATTGAATATATTCAATCAAAATAATTGATAAATTGATTATTTGCATTTTCCTAAAAAAAATATTTCAATTTATTTTTCTTTAATTCATATATTTAAACTAATAAAATATTTAATAGTTATGCTTATGAACAAAAACTAATAAATATCTAAAACCAATCAATATGTAGAATAGAGGTGGGACACAATGTATTGACAAAGTAGTATAGAAGAGTTGGGACACAATGTATTGATAAAGTAGTTTGGAAGAGTTGGGACACAATGTATTGACAAAGTAGTCTGGAAGAGGTGGGACACAATGTATTGACAAAGTAATTTGGAAAATAAAAGATGAACTGAACATTTCAACCTCTTACTAGAAAATAAAGTGAAAGTATTGAAAAATATATTATAATATTTTATTATAATAACTATTATTATCTTGTTAATTTTAAATTTGTAAAAAATAATAACTAGATTCTTCTAGAAATATATAAATATTCTTTGAATTAATATAATTGAAAATTTAAAACATTAGTTTATTACATCATTTATTAAAACAAATCAAATAATTAAGTTTAGTCCATCATCTTAAATTTAATTTGTTAAGAACAAGTCTGTGTAACCCTCATCCATTCAAGATTCAAATTATGAACAAAAATCAAAACAAAAGTAAATAAAATGTTGGGGTCCTATAGATGAGGGCTTCCTAAAAAATAGAGCTCTAGTTGCTCATCCCATGAGGTTTGTAGTGTAGTTACCTTAAAAATTTAACCTCCACAATTTAAGGAAGTTGGTGGTCTTATGAATGGAGTACCTTTGTCTATTGTTGATCTTCTAAGTTGGGGCTTAAAAAAAATAGAATTGGAACTGTTTGATATTTTTAACGAATATGTCCAAACCAAGAAAGAGCAAGATTCCAAATTAGCTCATAGTAATTTTCTTTTTTTTCTTCATGGGACCTCCTCTTCCTCAAAAGTATAAGCTTAAGTGCCCCATGAGACCACACCCTTACCACATGTCCCTATGGGGCTACTTATGCACATTTTTCCCCTAAATTTATAAATTGGAATATTTCCCTATTTTAGGAAAATAATTCATTTTCCTTTAAAAAGATTTTGACACAAATCTAAAGTTAGATGATTGGATAGGAGGGCAATTTCTAGCCCCACTCCATTTTCACCTATTAAAATAAGCAAGCCTAAAAAATAGGAACTCTTATTTTCAACCAAAAGATTTCAAATCCTTCATAAGATTATCCCTAAGAAATAGAAGTTTAAAGTCTCCATGGAATCTTCATGTCACAAACCATCATTTATTCATTCAAAATTCAATTATGAACAAAAATTACAAGAGTAAAACGCAAACCCTCTTCAACAATGTACAACATATCATCATCCATTTAAAATCCAATTAAAAATAAAACTTACAAGAAGAATAAATCAGGATCCCCTCTTCAACCATATCCAACATAAACACATCATTATCTATTGAATACTCAATTATAAACAAAAGTTACTACAAAAGTAATGAACCATCATCCATTCAAAACACATCATTATCCATTCAAAACTCAATTATAAACAAAATTACCACAAAAGCAATGGACCATCATCCATTCAAAACTCAATTGAGGGAAAAAGAAAATTACTAACAACAAAAGTAAATCAGGAAGTGTCTCTAACCCTAACCTCGTCCATAGAAGACCCAATAATGAGAAAAACTTACAAAGTAAATCACGCCTGTTTAAAGTCATCATACGGCAGGCTTTGGAATTTGAAAGGACAGCAGCTCCACATGACACTGATTCTTCAATGCCCAACAGCACAATGATTTTTTGGCATTAAACAAAGCTTCCGTCGCATCGATTGCATCATCCTACTTATGACTGTGGCCCACAACACAGCCCTGCTTTCAATAATGGCCTACAACATTCCAAATACATTCATAGTTTTGGGGTTTCGTGTAAAGCTCCGCAACAACGACTCTCTGACTATGAATGGATGGCAAAACGCAACACCGTGTTTGTGGCCCCTTCTCTCTATTTCCTCCGTACCCACCTTCTCAAAATCTGATTTTTATTACCAAGATTCTTAGATCTTAGGTCTACGCATCTGTCATGTCATGAAATTAATTAACTGTATTTGATTCTCAATGAACAGTTAAAATGGCCCACTGTGTGCCTATAAATTCAGCCTCCACAGCCCCAAACATTTCAAAGCGTCTTGTGATCTTCAGAAGTCATTTTATTGATTCCTTGCCCATTTCCCCCTTCCTGCAAATATGTCTTCTACCTGCGATAACTGCGACTGTCAAGACAAAAGCCAGTGCACGTAAGTTTTAACACAATACAGCTGCTTCAATATTCTCTGTTTTCAATCTGTTGGTTTTAATATACTGTGTTTTCGATCTGTTGGATTTTTTAAAGTTTCAATTTTTTTGTTTGGATCTGCTGATTAATGGGTTTTCTGTGATGTGATTACACAGCAAGAAGGGTTACACTTTCCAGGTGGAAGGGATTGTGGAAACCGGCTTCAACATGAGGTGTGTGTAAATTTAGTAAATTTTCTGTGGTTAGAGCAGTGGGATTCGAACAGCTGACGTTGTGATTGTTGTTCTTGCAGCTTCTCTGATTACGAGACCGTTCAAGGAGAAAATGATTGCAACTGCGGACCTGGCTGCACTTGCACCAGTTGCCCCTGTCACAAGTGATGTGAAACAAGCTTTCATATATATATATAGATAGATAATATGTAAATAAATGCAATATGCATATTCAAGCAGGTTTGGGTTTGTGATGAAGTTTGAGGTTCTGCAGAAAGGGGTTTTCAAAGGATTTCTGTAGCTGCAGCCTGCAAACCTAAGAGTGTAATCAGTAGTAGATTATACTCAGTAGTTGTGTTGATGCATGTTTGTTAATGAATTATGTGTTTTACTAAATTATCTCCTTGTTTTCTGACTGCATCACCATTTACTTCGGCTCTGCTACATGAGTAGATATATACACACAATTCTGTGATATTTTATGAATATCTGTCTATCTTGTATGGAGGTGAAGTAAATATAATTTGGAATTGATTTTATAATACTGGTGTTAAGGATTTCTATTGTGTAGTTTTTCTCTATCTTGTATGGAGGTTAAGTAATAATTTAATGATATTGTTAGTCCATTTAATTTAATTTAAATTTCTTTGTTATTCAGATAAACTAATTGACTTTTATTAATAATATTTCACAATAATCTAATTTTTATGAAAAATAATTTAATATTTTATTATAAATAAATAAATAATTTGACTAATATTTAAAGTTGTTGAATTAAGATTCAATTCTTTTGGTAATATTGGTGTGGCTCTAAAATTGTTATTGTTCATGATGACTACCTATAATTGAATGGGGTCTGTTCATAGATTTAAAAAGTAACAAGCTACATCAATAAATTATGTCTTAATGCACAAGTATTGATCTCACATTTTTAAAGCATGTTTACATACTTTGCAAAAAGCATGCTGATGGGGGCATCATATTTGATCCATCTAAGATTTTGAAAAGCCCAATGTTAAGGTGCCCAATTATTAGATCCTCCATCTATTTAATATAGGGGAGAGGACCCAATAATCGACCAGCCCCCCAATAACCGTTATAGTGACCTTGTACCCGCCATAGGGTTTTGTCATAGAGGAACCCCCAATAACCAACTTCAAAATGGTCATTTCCTATACACACAAAAACTCAATAAGTGTTAGTAACAGACCCAATAGTCGTGCACCGTGACACTATTAACTAAACACTATGGTGCACGGTTATTCGTACAATTTTGTTTCTATTACACATCAACTTGCACCAAAAAGGTTACATCATGCTCACATTTAGAAAACAAAAACAATGGGATTTCTCTAACAATATCAATATATCATAATAAAGTGCACATTTGGTGATGGGTGCAATAGCGATCGGTTATTGGGTCTAAAGTGATTATGTTTTGAATATTTTATTGTCACCTATTGGGGGGGTTTGGAGGCGGGTATCAGGCGCCACTTTTGAAATGGCACTTTTTGACCACTTTGCGCTCGACGATTTCTACAGAGAGATCGACGAATACCCAAAAGCCGAAACCTTAGCTTTAAGCTCTCGACTCACCTATGGAGACACCGAAAAAATTGAGGAAATCCACTTTACGGTTTAGGAGTTATAGGTGCACGAAGTTAGCCTGGGCGGCTACTGGGTCCTTTCCCCTAATCATCACAATTAATATTAAAAAATTCATTGTTTTAAATTTCATTACATTTATATATCATAAAGTGTGAAAACATTTTATTATTAAAATGTTCATCAATTAATAATTTAATTATTGAAATATTAATATAAATTTTACATTATTTTAAATATAAAAAATTATGAACAATTATTTTATTTGTGGTGGAAGCTGATTTCTATCATACATTCCCTACCTTTCGACGGGAGCCTCGCTTCCTTCGAAAAACTTGTTCAAATTGTCATTATAGCCTACCCTAGTGGTCTTCTTCCATTTCCTTCTATCAATAGTCTTCCTCTGTTTCCTTCTATCAATAGATAACCCAATAGCCTTAGAGATGACCTCTTCATTGATCTCAAAGAAGATACCACCAACACCAACTAAAATTCTTATGTTATCCCAGAAACTAGCAAATTGGATAGGCAAACCCTTATTGAACCCATTAATAGATTTAATAAAGTCTGAACTCCCCCACCCCCTTACAAATATGCCACATTGTAGAGTCATTTTTGAAAAGACATGAAACCCATGATACAGTTAAGGAAACTTCTTACCGTTATCACAGAGTGATTTAAAGGAAAGATAAGAGCTTGCTCGTCTGGCGGGGTAATATTATTAAACCACCCAACCCCCCCCCCCCAACGAAATTAGGCTTGTGCGAGATACAGTTTCCCACAAACAAGTCTTTCAATAGCGTCATTTATTGTTATATCAAGTAATTAATTTCACTTTATCACCATCCATGAATATTCTAAGGAGTGGATAATAGAGGAAATGTTAAAATAGTGGAAGTCAATAGTGATGAATAGATAGTTTTTTTAATCTATTTTCTGTGCTTATTCATATATAGAGGAAGAGTATTAGTGAACATGTTCTAATAGTGGTACACTTTTTGTCCAACCTTCCAATTACTAATTTTACAAGAGTCAAAAAAAATGATAACTATAAGTCCATTAATCAGTTTCACATGTACCAATCGGTATCATTTTTTAACTTTTGTGGTTCATAATTGGCTTATTTGTGCACCACTATTAGAACATTTGTACACGACTACTATCACATTTGTCCATAAGTACTTAGACATTTGACCCTTCAATGCTTAATAATTTCTATAAGGAACTTTGTAGCTTTGTTAATAACTAGAAGCCAAAAAAAAAATTAGTAAGTTGCATATGGAGACAACCAAAAAGAAGGTTGAAATCTAATGTATATTTTAGGCTCTACAAGTGCTACTATTATGCTTTTCCTAGAATAGTGTTAAAAAGGTATTAAATATATGTTAGATTTATACTAATCCAGATTGAATTAGTCAATAAAATATCACATTATTGCTTAAAACTACTCACCGCTCTAAATTTTTCTAAAGAAAATCTACCACTTTAACCAAATTTATATAGAAGAAAATTGTATTGATGATACAATTAATTTTCATATTAATTTATCATGCCCCTTACAAGTCAAATAACTATCATGACAATTGAGAAAAAAAATAATAGAATTGAAAATTGAGTCTTGAATTGGTATAGGAATAAGATGTGTGTATATAGTAACATAAAATCAAATTTTATAATCTATAATAAGTACATCAAAATAATATAATGATTATATAATTTTTTGGTAAAAAAAGATATAAATTATCCTTTGTAATAATAAATTAGAATCGAATGTAAAACATAAACATGTAAAATATTAAATAAATAATATTTTTATTGAATATATTCAATTAAAATAATTAATTAATTACATTTTCTTAAAAATGATCTCATTCATATATTCAAACTAATAAAACATTTTAGTCATACTCATAGACAAAAACTTATAAATATCTAAAACCAATCAATATGCAGAAAAGAGGTGGGACACACTATATTGACAAAGTAGTTTGGAAAAGAAAAGCTAAACTAAAATTTCAACCTCTTATTAGAAAATAAAACAAAAGTATTGAAAATTCTTATAATATTTTATTATAATTATTATTATCATCTATTAACTTGAAATTTGTGGAAAATAGTAACTAGATTCTTCTAGAAATATATAAATATTCTTTGAAAGTAATATTATTAAAAATATTAAATATTAGTTTATTATATCTTTTATTAAAACAAACCAACTAGTTTATTTTAAAAAACTTAAAATACATTCACCATTTTTATTTATTATTATTTAAAATTGAAAAAAAATTATATACTTTGTAATTATATTTGTTGACTAATGGATAAAAATTTATAATTTACAAGATCCACCTTTTTAATAAAAAAATAAGTTTAATCTATCATCTCGAATTTAATTTGTTAAGAACAAATCTTAATAACCTTATTCATTCAAGATTTAAATTACCATAAAAAATCAAAACAAAAGTGTTACCCCCCCCCACCTTTTATTCTCGCTTATGTTTAAAATTCCATATTTAGCAAGAATAAGGTTCAATTAATGTTTCATCCTTAAGACTTTGTCTAAGTTACCTATCATCTTAGTCCTTTCCGGTGTTTATGTATATTTTGTCTTGTTGAACTTGAACCTTTGAACCTATTTTCGGCCAGTTCAAGGTTCATGGTTCAAAGTCTACTCAGCCTACATATATGTTTCACGACTTCATCTACGAAAAACATCATGAGTCGATATGTAGTGTCAATTGTTGAACTTGAACCTTTGAACCTCTTTTGGGTCAGTTCAAGGTTCAAGGTTCATTAGCGAAATGGTCCAAACATACTCAGTTGTTTTTGGTCTTTGTAAGTGTTAAATCGTGATGTCTCTTACCTTGTACATATTATGGTCGGTCCAATGTTACTATTTTCTTCATGATATTGAACTTGAACCTTTGAACCTCTTTTGGGTCGGTTCAAGGTTCAACGTTCACTCCATAAATGGTGACAAGGATGTATTTTTAAGCAACTGATGGAAAGTTTAGCGCGTGGGAAAGAATATTCTGAGCATATAGAGATTTGAAAATCCAATTATAGAAAGTAATTATGGGAACTTGAGCTTATCGTGCAGAAGTGTTTTGTAATAAACGCGGTGTCAGATTACCGTCTAATCAGGAGTAAATTTGTGTGATGGTTTTAGCTATTAGAAGTGTGTGGATATCTCGATTAGATTTATCCACTCCTATATTTATGAGCTTTAAGTCCTTTAGTTGTTCAGAGGATTGTTAATTATCGAGGAGACAAAAGGCGTCAAAGGTAAACATAGCTTCCTATTCTCAACTGTAGCGGGAATTTGATGAACATAACAGGTGAGTTTTGCGATCCTTCACTAGCCTCATTGTTCATTCGCTCAGAAAAGGCAAAAATTGGATTATTTTTTTTGTAGCTCAAATGCTTTTTATTCTGGAATTCTCTGTTGAATTGTAATGGCACCCACGAGGCCTCTTCTTCCAAAATTGGGGCATACTTCTTGCCTATTGAGCACTCTTCTAGAGATAGGTGACACATCCCTAATTCAGGTTGATTTACGAGAGTTTTTAGAGAGGACTAAAAACCCAATAGAAGGTTCAATGATGGATAAAATTGTGAAAAGTGGTTGAATTGAAGTTGTTGCATTCCCTACGGTTTCACCCTACCCATAATTAGTTTTAGAATGCATGAACAAATATGATGTTGAAGAAAAATGCATTTGAAATGCCAATGGTGGTGTATTAGTGAAAATTAACAAAGAAACTGTGATGGCTGCAATGGGGATTCCAAAGAAAGAACCCTGTGAAGATTGGTCAATTAGCACATCATACTCTTCCTTTTCAGAACAGACAAAGACTTACAAGAGTGTAATTGCTAGGCATTGGCTTCCTAGAGCGCAGAAAGGAGGTTCAAGATTGCAAAGACCACTAACAAGGGAACACCTCATTAAGGAAATTAGGGATGTTGTCATTTTGTTGAACAAAATCAAAGGTAATGCTCATTCTTTCTACTAGGAAGATTGGATGTTATTTTCCATTCAAGTACTACTTAGAGGCGATAAATTCCTGGATTGGGCTGAGGTAATTGAAGACAAGCTACATGAAACCCTGATTAATTTCGTTGGGATGAGAGGCTTTTATATGTCTTCATACATTTTCTATATTTAGCATGCACCAGAGAATGGAGAGGTTTGTATCATGAGCCCTGGATTGAAGGGATGAAAATATATGAGTATTACCCTCACTTGCAGCAGCAGAGAAACCCTGAAATTTTTACAAGGGTAAATGATGTCTTTGCAAGAAAATTGGTTTACGAGTTACAAGGGAATACAAATAGAAGATTGTCGGAGGAGGAAATGAAATTCATAGGTATTTATGGAAGCTACTTTATCCAATCTCCAAGGTTAACATGTATCAGAATCAGAGGCTTTGAAGGTGAACCCTTCAAATTACCCAGGTATGCTCTAGATAGCCATGTGTTGATTGAAGTTTGTAGACAGATGACTCAGTTGATAAAGAGTTAGCAGGAAAAGGAATTTTTGGAGTAATGTTTCCTATGGAGTTAGGATTTTATAGCTACAAATCTATTTTTGATGCTTTGAACCTAGAAATAGAATTCAAAAAGTTAAATTTGCAACATTATACTGCTGGGCCTAAGTTCGATAGCAAAGGATATTTCGTGGCTCATTTAAATGTTGCAAAAGGATTTATTAATATGCTCCAATTAGAAGATTACTAGGAAAACTGTGATGACAAATTTGAGGTCAGAAGGAGGTTGTGGTCAAGATTCACATTAAATCAAATCATTACTCTGCAATTGGCGATGAATATTTCTGGCGTTGCAGAAGAAGAAGGAGAGGAAATATTAGATTCCTAATTCACAGAAAAGGTTCAAGGACTGCTTATCCCATAAATTGATAGGGATAATAAAGAAGAGGATTGTGTTCAAGCCAAAACCTTCAATGTAATTAGATAGACAAAAAAATTGTTGAGAGAGTGCAGATTTAGAAAATCATTGGCCTCCAATGCTAAAGATCTTGCAGAAACACATAGTGGTTATGCTTCACGGGCCCCTGTTTCGCCTACTAATCAATTTGGTAACACTGGTATTGCAGGTTCAACCAAAAGAAGGACGAAGGAAGCAACACTTAAGAAATTAAAGAAGTCTTCTCTATAATCATCCCATCTTCGCATTACTCGCTCTAGAAGCAAGAAGAAGAATAAAAAAGATCTAGAAGACAAAGTATTTTTAGACCTAGACTCAGTGGAAGAGGTGCTTGAAACTATGGATAACCAATTCTTAGCACTCCTCTAACATAAAATGTGGAGATAAGATAAAAGACGGAAGAAATTTTAGGAGTTGTGAATTATATGGCTATAGTAAATCCAACCAATATCCATACAAATTCATCAAAATGTTCTACAGATGCCCCTAAATGGTTGGATTTTTCTATTAGAAAGAAACAAAATGTGGTTCCCGTTACAGTACCAATTGATAACATTTTAAGTAAATGTCTTGGAAAAACACCAAAGTCCAAGAAACTTAAAACGCAGGCTATATGATACAAGATAATGAAGATATAGGACATTGGGTAGGAGAGATAGAGAGGCATATCACAGAAAAAAGTGTGGAGGATGCCTCATCCAAAGATTTCATAATTGAAACTGTACACTTAGGGGTGATGTCAAGAGTCGTTGATGCTAAATACCTGGAATCCTCTACTAAGAGTATGATTTCTAGAACTTGCAAGGATGAGTGGGACAAGAATGAGTTGAAGAAAACCACGCGACTCATGGATGAATACATAGATGAAATACATAATCCAAGCCCACAACCATTATCTCAAGTGCCCATAACCTTTGATCCTGAATCCCCGGTGAACCAAAAATTGTTAGATCAAATCCAAAAAAACAAAATCATTGCTTCAAAGTTTTCAATGAATGGTGGAAATCAGTAGCACAGGAAGGGGCTAATTATATCACTAGCCTGAATAAAATATATGAAGATGCTACTATGGTGAGTAAAGAATTAGAGGTGGAAATAAATTCCTAGGATGAGGAAAAGACTAAATGGATGGCAGTGATCATGCAAATGAACGACGAGAAAAAATATGGAATAATGAATTTTTTAGCTGAGAAGTTTGTGGCAGGCCTGGATGAAAACGTATTGTATGTTTCTAAAAATAATATCGAATGGAGAAACTATGTTATCAGGTAGGGACATGAGGAATCAGTTAAGTTGTCTATGCTCATGGATACAATGGATAAAGATCTGAAATGTATTGGCATTCAACTCATGAAAGAGGATGGACAGACCATATAGAGTACTGAAGAAATGATTAAAACTTTCAAAGAGAAGATACAGTTGGTTAAGGAAACTAAGGGCATGTTATAATGAATTTTGAATAACTGAGAGGGGAGGGGTGAATCAGTTATCCTCAGGTCTAGATGTAGTAAATAAAACTTTCTGTACTTCAGATCTACTCGACAGCAGTAGCATAAATCAACAAATTTAATCATGCAGTTTACTGTCAATTGAAATTAGCTTGTAGTAACATAACAGTAAAGCAAACCATAAGCATTCACACAAGTTGACACAAGTATTTAACGTGGAAACCCAATATGGGAAAAACCACCAGTAACATGTTACCAAGTTTTCACTCTTCTGAAGTGATGCCATGTGAGGAGTCAACCCTGTTAAAGGTTACAATAACACACTGCTAGGTGTGACCTAGTTAAAGGATTTAATCACCTTGTCAGGAGTGGCCTTGTTAGAGGACTTAGAACATTCCAATCTGAATGTCACCTTGTTAGAG
>MU223900.1:468231-500167 GCA_018584345.1 Thuja plicata
ATCTGAATGTCACCTTGTTAGAGGATTTATACAAATGACTGTTAAGTCAACCTTGTTAAAGGATTTAACTGATACAATGGTAAGAAAGTAATCAGCAGTTTGTGATTTGGTACATACAACTTACTTTTAAATTCAGATCCAATTACAACTCTGATGTTAACTTACTAGATAGCCTGCATTGTCATTTCAATCTTCTGATCTGCTTGGAAATCCGTCAAGCAATCACACATGCAACTTTCTGCCTCTACCTTTTGCCTTCTGTGCTAGATCATGCTTAAACAGTAAATCAACTATTTAAACCTTTTGCATACACATACATTCATCCACACTTTCATTCACAATGAATAACCCCTGAGGTTATCATATACCTCTCTATCTAGGTCAGATAAATCTTTTGCCACTTTAAACAAGATCGTAGATCTTAGGTTAGGTCAGATCCAATGGATCATTTCATCTTTGCATAACATTTACTTCTCCAAAGTAGTCTCTAATTAAATCTTGAAACCATGTATTAATTACGGTTACCCATTCATTAAATGATGTGGATCAATCTTTAATTAACATTACATATCCCAATAAAATCAACTAAGTCGGCCAGAGATCTCAAATCTCATCAATAATCAAACTTCTGTAAGTCGGCCTTCATTACTGTTTTCACTCGGCAATTTCAATGGTGCTCAACATTGAGCAACTTTTTGCTCGTCACAAGAAACTTTACTCGGTACAAGCAACTTTGCTCTTCAGAAGCAACTTTGCTCGGCACAGAACAGCCAGAAAAACAATCTTTGAAAGATAAACAACTAATTACTTTGCCAGAGTGCCAACTGATCAGATACCCTTTAAATTACCTTAACTCAACCATTCACTTGGTCTTCTTGTTAAATCTTCTTCATAAATAATAGATATGGTACTCAAACAGATAGCAATAGTCTCACTAGTAAAGGTTTGACATCAATGACAAAATAACAATTGCTTGCAATGTCACTTTCCAACAGGGCCTAATGAATGATTATTTCTCCAAAGTGGCAAGAATTGAGTCTATGTTAATTGTTTGCCTGGATCATTTGGAAGTCCACGAGAATAGGGTGGCGTAGGTTAGAAAAGACAAGGAAGTTTGGAAATAACAAATAATATATACATATCAGACTTCCACAGTATCAGGTCATCCTCACCTTTTTAGTGACACATGTCAAATAGAAAAATCAGCATGACACTTCATCCGAGCAGGATCAGCCCACGAACTCTTCAGCGCCACTTCAACCCTAATCGTACTACGAGATTATAGATTTTCTAATTAAATTACTTGTTTTTTAGTATCTCTAGTTACCATACAAATTATTTTATCTCACTCCATGATGGAGTTAATTAACTTTAGTTTAAAGACAGTTAGCCTTGCGGGCTATAAGTATTGTTAATTAAGATTTTGGAGGGATCTGAACTATGGATAGACTGTTATGCTAAATTGTGGTTTGATATGTGATATGTGGATGAATACGAAGGTTTTTATCTTTGAATGAAAAAATATTTTCTATCATTTTAAATATGTGAGTTTAAAATATGTTGGATGGATATTTGTTGGGATTTATTCCTCAGTGGTACTTCTTATTTACTTCTTTATAATATGATCATATGCACATGCGGATGAAACTAGTATATGATTTTGTCTTATTATGGCTATTTGAACCAACACAAAGTCTGTGAGATTTGTCTGTTTATAAGATTTTAATACCATTCATGTCATGTTGATGAATGGGTGTTGAATGCCTTTCTTACTTTTGAGTAAAAAGTATTTCTATAATTTAATTAATTGTTTGAGTAATTCCTTGAAGATTATTTAGGGAGTTTCCCTTTTATGCAGAGGGTAAACTGTGAGTAGTTCACCCAACTGTTGGTTCAATTTGTTTCTTGTTCAAAAAGAGGGAAATAGAGTCATTAATTTATTAAAACTCATCAAGGAAAAAAAATTTAACCAACAAAAAGTAAAACAAAACATGGTTCTTATAGATGGGGATTCTTAAAAAATAGAGTTCCATTTGTTAGATAGTTAAGGAATATTTTAAAGTTGATGGTCTCAGAAGTTTGTAGTGCAGTTACCTTAAATATTTAACCTCCACAATCTAAGGACGTTGATGGTCTCATGAATGAGATACCTTTGTCTATTGTTGGTCTTCTAAGTTGGGGCTTCCTAAAAAATATAGCTGGTGTTGCCTGATATTTTTCACAAATATTTTAAAACTATTGGTCCAACTTAAAAGTTTAAGATGTTTGACAAGTGATAGACGAATTTAATCCCAAATATGAGGAATTTAATCTCAAATTCTATCAAATCTAAGGGTGGATTAGTTAGAATAGAGCAATCTGCAACTTTGTTTCCTCATATGGATGTTAGACTACTTATTGCCATCTTCCATGGCATTGATCTCCCTAATTCCTTGGTCATAGGAATGGAATGTGATATGATTTCATATCCTATTGAATTTTTAGGAGGGTTTAATGCTTTTTTTTGGTGCCACAAAGAAGGACATAGAAGGATAAATTATCCTCTCTTTAGGGAGAAACCTAATCCCTCTACCCAGCCTATTGCTCATAAAAATGTTAAATCTCACTCGGCACAACCCAGAGACCCCTTTCCTTCTCTATTTAATTCAGGATACCCCCCTCCTTAACCTCTATTAAATAGCTTCATGTTGCTCCTTCGACTATCCCCGGCCTTTCTAATCCTTATACGATGCCCCATTCTAGTGAGCCCCTGGAAAACCCTCGACCCCCTCCCCTCTACTGGTTGTGATATGATCACTAGGTCTGATGGGGACTCTTGTAAGGATATTATTGCTGATAAACTTAAGAGTATTAAAGAGTCCCTAAAAAAGACTTATTTTCCTAATAATAACAAAATAATACCTAGTGAATTGAGAATCATAAATATGACACATGGTGGTAGAATATCCACACATAAACCCCTCAATGCACAACAACTTGCATTAGGTAAAATCAGATAGTTTTCTATAGATAGAGATTACTTGGAGAAATCTATTTTGGAAGGGAATGATCTTCCCTTGGTGACTAGAAAGACCCCCTCCTTCCCTGGGAAGAAGGCACTCATTGCCAAATTGAACTCGTCTAATGCCAACAGACTGGGTGGATCCCTTGAGGGTGGATGTGATGTGTCCCAAGATGTTATTGAAGTTGAAGGTTTTTCTCCTAGCAGCTCAGGTGATGGTGAAGCCCTTGAGGCCATTAAGGATTTCTATTATTCAGATGTGTATGATCGACTCTCCAATTTCTCCCTTATTGTCATCCCCACCAACCAATCCTCTCAAGTTGGACCCCCCAGTCAATTTCTCCCAGGGGTTTGGTAAAGGTGGCATTGATGACCTTCTACATAGTGAGCGAGGTGATCCTGATAGGTCCCTCAAATTTTTGGATGGATATAAATAAGATAATGAAGGGTTGGGTGAGCTTGAGAGGGCCATTGTTCCTTTCTCAAATTCTAAGGCTGAAGAGAATGTGACTGAGGCCTTGACAACCCACAGAAGAAGGAAAAACACAAAGAAAACCAAGGCCAACAAAGGTCCCACTCATAAGATCTTGAAAGATAAATCTCATATCCCTAACAAACCCTCTTTGGGATTTGAGCACTCTGCAGACTTCAAGGTGGCTAAGAAGAGGGGTAGACCACCTGGTTCCACTAACTCCAAAGTTGGTAAGAAGTCTATAGTCAAATCATTGCCCAAGTTTTATAAGAGTTTTAAGGCCCCTATGGATACTTCCTCATGAATATAAAGTGTGCATCTTAGAATGTGAGGGGTCTACAATCCCTAGATTGAAAGTACATAGTGAAAAGGTTTCTTAATCTTTATAAAGATATGGACTTCCTCTTTTTGCAAGAAATCAAGGTTGTCCACTTCCACCTTGACATCAATCTTAAATGTATTTGGAGGGACACCCTGGCATTCATCACCAATCACAACAAAGGTAAAGGTGAGGTTGTAGTTCTTATTGGGATTAGATGGAAGAATGTTGTATCCAAAAGGGGATTCTCTCCATGCAACAAATTTGTATGGGTTGTGTTGAAAGACACAGAACTATCTTTTGGTTTTTTCTCCATTTATGCCCCTAAAGAATATGAGGACAGAGTTGGACTGTGGAAATGGGTCTCACGACTTAAGGACATCCCCAGGATCATTGTAGGAGATTTTAACATGGTTGATGGGCCTCAAGATAAATTGGGAGGTTGCAAATTTGATTGGAAATGTGATAAAAAAATTATTTTGGAAAAAGATGATTTGCAAGATCACCCTTTGGGACTGCTTCTATCACAACAAGGAATGATTCCACACCAACAAGGACTTCTTCAGGTTTAACAAGTGCCCAAGTGGAAATTATGTTAAGGTTGTCGCCTACTCACTTTCTGACTACCATCCCCATTGTGGCAGAAATTGCTCACGAGGAAGCTGATTCATTTGCATTGAATGTAAAATTGTTGGAGTATGAGGAAGTCCTCAATGTTGTCTTCATTATCAAGAAGTTCAATTCATGGTCACACATTGAAACATCTTTAGTTTATATTTGGAATCAAAACACTCGCTCTTGGAAAAGGCTCTTTCAATTTTTTGGGAAAAAAATTTCCAAGGATGCTAGACTGCTTGAGACAACCCTAAATGATAAGTTGATGGTTGCATAAGAACACCTTCCGAACAACTCCTCCAATCTTGCTGCCACACTTGACCTTGCTCATGCTAAGAATTCTCTGAGAAACATTCAAAACAACAAAATTCAAGGAGCAAAAGTCAGGCCAAGGATTAACTGGATTAACCACATGGTGATAAAGGGACCAAATACATTTTTCAACTGTTGAAGAATAAGGAGGAAAAGGAAAGAATTAATGATGTCTAGGAAGAGGGTGTCAATTTCACTGATCAGCAAGAGATCTTTGATGCATTCTTCCATTTTTTCAATAAGTTTTTTACATATGAAGATATAGTTGTAGATATGGCCAAAGCTAGAGATCAAATTAAGGTCATTATCCCTAAAAAGATTAACATGGAGGAAGTTGCAATACCTGATAGAGATATCACAATAGAAGAGATTAATAATGCAATCATATCCTTAGGGAATGAAAAATTCCCATGGCCTGACAGGATTCCTTGAGAATTTTATAAACAATATATATAGTGGATTGGAGAAGAACTAATAAAATTATATAAAGAATCATTTTCCTGAGGGTCCCTTGGAAGTGAAATTAATGCAGGGATCATCTAATTGATCCCTAAAGAAGGTGATAGGTCCCTTATCAAAAATTAGAGGCCCATAACCCTATTGAATGTCTCATATAAAATCCTTGCCAAAATCATTTCTAAGAGACATGTAGATGTCTCGCCTTCTATGTCAACCCCACCCAAACAGGGTTTGTCAAAGGTAGGTATGTTTTGGAAAATCTTATCACTTGTTGGGAGTCCATGAACTAGGCAAATGACTCACAATAGCAGGCATGTATGATGTTAATTGATTATGAGAAGGCTTATGACAGAATTGAATGGGAATTTATATTCATGATGATGGATGGACTTGGGTTCCTAATGCAATTTCAGTACATGATAAGAACTCTCCTAAAATATGATAATTCCAGGGTAGACATTAATGGTAGTCAAATTTATCCTAACATGCTTTCCAAATACATTAGACAGGATGTCCTCTAGCCTTTGCCCTATTTTTTGTTGCAGTTGATGCTCTTTTTTACCTCCTAAGGGATGATTCTATCTCCCCCAAAGTGCAAGGGATTAGTCTGCCCGATGGAAAATCTTATTAATGTACAATTTTCAGATGACAAAGCTATCATTTTTACACTAGAGGATAACAAGTTAAAGAGGCTTATGGACAAACTGAACTTATTCTGTCAAGCTTTTGGCAGTAAAATTTACATATCTAAGTCTATCCTTCCATGATGGGAATAATCCCCCCCTCTAGGGTTTCCAAGTATGGCTTAACATGGGGAGGCCCTAAGCACCTAATCATATATCTAGGGATCCCATTCTCTGTTTGTCCAAGTCTGAAAGAGATGTGGTGTTGGGTCAAGAGAAAGCTTGATAATAAGTTGAGAAGATGGATTAAGAATTTCTTATCTCTAGCGGGTAGGTATCAGGTATGCCATAAGATATTGTCATTGTATGGGATATATTATACCTCGGCCTGGCTTTTTAATCAATTCTAGTTCAACTATATCCAAAATCAAATCGGGAACTTTATTTGGTCAGATGGAAAAGGAGGAAGAAAAATACATTTAGTTAATTGGGAATGGTTTACTATGGGTAGAAAGGTGGGGGGATTTGGCCTTAAAGACCTTAGGGTTTAGGGGTTGGCCCTCTCTGCCAAATGGATCTGGAAAGGAATGAAAGGATCTGATCCTTGGAATACTTTAATCAAGAAAAAATTAGTAGGGGCACTCCCCTCAAAGGTCCTTATTAGAAAGGGCTCCCTTTGAGTGATCTAGTCACTGTGTCTTTCCTAGTTAAAGTGGATGGATTAGAAGTCTTTATAAAAATCCATTTGAAAATCATGGCAAGCTTTAAAGAATCTTATAAATGAAGGTAACATAATTACAAAGAGTAACTCTATATGTGATGAAAAATCTATAAGGTGGAACTTATTTTACAAAGGAAAACCTTTTCCCTTCCCTTTGGTACTTCTGCTAATTTTTCTATCTAAAATCCTCTTGATATCCTCCATCTTCATCTTAGGATATTGTTTCTCAACAACTGATTCATATGTTTCACAAAAATCTAACTCGTGATACTCATACAAGTCTGAACATTGAATATAGGTGAAATGTCCATTTCCTTTGGTAATTCCACTTCATATGCATTTCCTAAATCAAATTTCCTCAAGATCTTACACGGTCCAAACTTCCTCGTCTTCAATTTATTATATGTTCCGACAAAAAATCTCCCCTTCTTCAAATATACCATTACTTCATCTCCTACTAAAAATTCCTTATGTCTCCTTTGCATATCATCTTTCTCCTTATACTTATGGTTCAAATCTTCCAAGTGTTGTTTGACCTAATTGTGTAAGCCACTCATTTGTTTCGCAAATTCTTGTTCTTCAACACTCCTCTTTGACATCATGACTGATATCCTTAAATATGATATGTTATATTATGGTGACTAATCAGGAAATTATTATCCCGAAAAGTGTTTTACACTTTCAGGAACATGAAGTGACTCATGTAGCCATGGTGCTCCTACATCATACTCCCCAAATTTGAAAATTTTCCAAGTCCTCTTGGAAACACCTATAACAAAAACATGTTAGAGAAAAAATATGTCTCATTTGCACTTTAGGATTTAATAGGACTTCATGCTTAACCCTTCTACTCCATGCTTTCTCTATCTTCCTTGTATCCCTTATCTTTACCTTGGGTTTTCCCTTTCTTGGCAATGTAACTCCTCTTTGTACTTTGTAGCTTCTTAGTAACCATCTCATCATGCTTATCATCATTAGGATTTCTCCACACACTTGCAGCCCAAATTCCCTTATTACACAAAGGCATATCTCAACCTTCTCAACCACTTCACACCAAAACTTAGGAGCCTTCTCATGACTCACAAACTCATCTTCATCCTTAGTTCCTTCTTCTGAGACCATACCTTCTTTGAAAGCATCTTCATGTCATTGTTCTTGGTATTCAACCACTTCGTCATTCACCTTCAAGGATGCTTCTTCTGAAGCCTCACAATCCACTATCAAGGTAGTATCCTACATGGTACCCCCCAAAGGACATATCGTTGTCCCAATCAGAAAACTACCATCACATCCAAGCCCTTCAAAACTTGACTCTTTACTGTCTTCAACAACATCTTCAACTGCCACCACAGTTTCCACATCTATAACCCTTTCATCATTAGGTTCATCATGTTCTTCTTGTTCTAGGAGTGTTGAAATCCACCCCAACCTGGCTTCATTTTCCTTTAATGCTCTCTCCAAGCTTCATATCTTCTCTTCTTCTTGCTCCCTTATTTCTTCTTCTCGTTTCTTCTTCTTCTCTACTTCATTGTCATCAGTTAAGAATTCTTTCAGCAACTTGATCAACTCTCTTTATGATCTTGTGTATGTCATCTTAGGTCTATCCTCCTGTACCTTTTTCTTTCTCTAATACCACTTGATTCACAACCAAGTGGTTAACCAATCCAATATCCTAATCAATAAGGATAAGTACCTTTCATGGAACAACTTCTCCCATTAACTAGATCCATCTCTGAGGATCAATACAAACCTTAGGTTCCTCCAAGACCCCTCATGGTATGAACCCAACTCAAAAAATATCTCAAAAATACTAACTCCACATGCCAAAAAATTCCTCTAATCACAAACACCTGATCTTCAACTTGTCATTTGGTGCCATCATACCTTGACACCAATTTCTCATCATCCTCAATGCATCAAATTTACTCCTAAGGGTTCCCAAGTCTTAAATAAAACTCCAACACCTTTAGGGGTTTCAAAATATCCTAAATGACCCAACACAACCTTCTATACTCACCCTTTTATTGGTTCAACACCCAAATGATCAAAACCCAACCAAGGCTAGTGTCCCTCTAACCAGGACAGTTTTTTGAACTTGATCAATTTGACCCTTAATATGGATGGATTATTTTTTCTGGAAAAATTGAAAGTTGTAGGTATCTCTAATATCTACAATCAACCAAAATTTGAGGATCCTATGAATTCATTTGACCCCTCAAACATTAATATTTCAGACTGGTAATTCTGGAACATTTACTAAGACACTCATACTTCCTATAGGACAGTCAATCCCAAACCCTTGAAAATGACTCCAAGTGATAAAAACTTACCAAATTTTATTTTTAGACATCCCTTATACCTTACCAAACCCCTATCTCCTTCACACAACCCCTTTGACATTGTATGAAGGAAGTTCTTCACAAACTACATTGTTATTGTCTTCTCTGGGACAGAATAGCAGTCATCTCCATTGCGCTCCAACACATCCCTCCTTCATCATGGTACCCTGATACCTCTAGTACATTTATATACATCCCTCACCTCATCACTTCCCAAATGAGAGGGTTTTTTGAACGTGCAATCACCTAGGAATCATGTTTTCCCTTCTCGGGTTACCTTATTTGAGGGTTTGGATAGTTTTCACCAAAATGCAGAGATCTTTTGCAAAAATTAATTAAATACAACCATTAAAAATCCAAAAATAATCTTAATTCAATGTAATATAACCTTAAATCGATAAAATTTCAAAACACATACATTTGAATGGAAGATAATATTGTATACAGTGACTGTTATAGAACAAAATCAAGGAAATACAAGGAAAACATTATTTGTATTGATTCAAATCTTACAAACTCTCATTACCCAACCACCATGCGATTTTCTCTTCCTTTTACATCATAAATAAGTCTCTTGCACAACCAAAATATTGACTAAATACCACATAACTTCCCTCAACTTCCTTACTACTGACTGCAACAATCTTCTAACCGACTGTCCTCCTAGTTTGACATTTATAAAAGATGTAAAATATTGTCAAGATGACAACTATGTTGTCAACTTGAAAACTACATGACTAATGGATTTAAATACTTGCAATAGGTCATTAAATGACTTCAAAACTATAACCAAATATCTTAATACTACCCCTGACCTCACTATTATCCCTTATAGGCTATGTTGCCAATCTTGGCATTATATACACATTTGTTTTTATTTTTCATAACATTAGGTGGCCCTAATCACCACATTTACATCACATGAAGACCTTAGGGTCCACTTGGACTCATATGCCCTATTATGCTCCCTCAGGAACATGAAGTGACTCCTATAGCCATGATGCTCATGTGCCATATACTCTTCGATAATCCATCCAATCTAAAAATTTCTCTGAAAAATAAATCAGCTACATGTACTTCATTTGTAGTCTTCTTACAAGGTATGAAATGATTTATCTTTGAAAATTTGTCCACTACCACAAATATAGAATCATTATGACGCATTCATGGCTAGATTTTCCCCAATGGAGATGATCCAACCATGCAGCAATAGTCAACCCAACATAAATAAGAAACTAAGAAATAGTAATAGACAATCAACATGTTATAATAGATCTTCATATTATCATAGAATCAAATATTTACATCACACTTGCCTGCAGCATGCAGATTACAAGCTTTTGGCATACATGTCTGATTACAATAGAAATCTACATGTAAACCCTAATGCTAACCTCCCAAGGTAGCCTCCTGAGAACTGCCCCTAACAAAGAACAAGATCCTAAATATATAGAGCCTTTGCAACTCATAAGTCAGCCAGATAATTTATCTTTTCCAAGAATAAGAAAATGTAATACAACAATATAGGTTAGGACCCAAGGATGCTCCTATGTCAAAAACCCTTGGTGAGTATAAAATGTTCCATAAGAGAAACTTATGAACATTTGATAGGATGTGAGACATAAACTCCATGCTCATTCTTGATTCAAATATCCTCTTTATCTACAATTCTTTTCCTCTACACTTTTGCTTCATCTTTTGTCAGATCCATCATCTTACTTTTCTCTGCACTTTCTCTATCATATCTCACATCTGTACAAGATTATTTACCACTAACTTCTTTCTTTCGCACAACTGAATTATTTCTACTACTTCATTGTCCCCTTCTTATATTCTGATACCAGCATGTTCTCGGGTTTTCCTCAAAGATCCTTCTTCTTATCTACATCATCCTCTGTATTCTACTTCTCTAAATAGTAACTCTTTACCATGCTCAGATTCCTTGCACTTCTCCCCTCTGCCTCCTTCAAGGGAATCAAAGTAAACTTATATTCATCCTTCTCTATTGTGACCAAATTTCTTTTTCAATCATTAATAGCTCCCTTATCAAATTGCAAATTTCTAACCAATAGAACATCATAAGAACTCATAGATACCACATCACATAACACCTCATCCTTATATGGTCCAATTCTAAAGTTGACCAAACACTTCTTCTTCACCTCAACCATGTTTTCATCTCAAAACCAACTTATCCCATAAGGACAAGGATGTTTAAGCCTCTTCAATCCAAGATTTTGCACCGTCTCTTCTAATTCTAGATTATCAGTACTACCACTATCCATGGCAACTTTATAACATTTACCTCCTAATTTGCAAAGAGTCCTAAACAAATTCCTTCTTTGTAAAGATTTAGGTTCTTTCTCACTCAGCATGATTCTCCTAAGCATAAGATATTATCATATCTTAGGTTTTGTCATACCTTCCACAAGTTCATCGGTAGTCTACTCCTCATGTGCCACAAGATTTTGTCTACCCAAGTTCTTACTACATCCTTTGGAACATTGAAAAGATCTATGTCATATGCCACCACATTTGAAACAAGTACTTGTTGATCAACTGATAGAGATGATGACGATCGAGTGATAATAAGTATACATGTTTGTAGAAATGGTTCGATCAGTTTTTATTTTGTCATTGATGTCAAGCAATTGATTTACTGATTTTTATTGAGTTGCCATATTATAAGAAGGAGAAGTTACATGGGTGATGTTGGTTCTACCAAATTTGGAACAAATTTGACTGACCATGTTAAAATTTTCAATAAGGCAAAATGTGTACCCTGAAAAACTTTTGTGAGAAGGCTTAGTTTGAGTGCTTGTAAAAGATACCCTGATGATTTTCATGATGTACCACTTGGGAAGAGGGTTCAGTGCCTTTCATTTGACATATGCAGTGGGTTACAACTCCTGAATTTCAATTCTGACATGTTTAGGGACTAGTCATTTTGAGGTGGTTACATAAATCTTCATTTTTGCTAAGTGTCATTTTGTTGTCCCAGGCCTAGTTTCCTTTGGAATATCTTGCACCTTGTTGATTTTCATAAGTCACTGCTTTGGTAAAGTGTTATATGTATATCAGAGAGTTTATGTTTTAGGACCCAATCCATTTCAAGTCAGTTTGATTAGTTTTCAGTTTCCCCAAAGTTGGTCCTGCAGAACTGTAATGTTTCTCTGAATACCCAAATTGCTGAAATAGCCTACTTTGAGGTCTTTCAAAAGTGTGTCCGATTGAATGCATTTCATAATTGAACGTTCCCCCATGTTGAAAACATGATAGAGTACTCACCTGAAGAGTCTCAGATTTCTGCCAATCCATTTATCCACTTTGTCAAAGCCATTCCATTTCCAAATTATTAAAGTTTTACTGAGTGTGCAGAATTCAGATTCAAGTGACCTACTTTGTGATTTCCTTGTTTGCACCCGGTCCAAGGTCAAGAATAATTGAAGGTTGTTCTGCATTTTAGACCTGGAAGTGAACTTCTATAAAGATTTACAGACTTTGGTTAATCCACTTGATCATTTTTTCATGCTATTTCCAAATCCAGTTTATGCATTTTCACTATGTTAAAGTTCATAAAAGTCTTTAAAGTATTGACATTGCATATTAATGCCCATTAATCAGTTGATCCTTGGAGCAAGTAAATTAAATATTTATGTTCCTTGTATGAAAATGAATTTATGATCAGAGGCTCAGACTCTAAGGTTTTCTTTTGTCTAGTTTTTGAAATCAGAATCAAACACAGTTTTTTGCAGATTGCCAATGTTGAACAAAACATAAGTAAACAAAATGGTCATTTTGAGGAAGTGATAACTTTTTGTCTGAATTTTTTTTTCAAGAACCGATCATGGCATCATTCTTATTGCAAGAAAATGTACTATCTGACCTGATGGTGAAGCTTCAGAGCATGATTTAGTGATTTTTGCAATGGCCAATCCGAATGAGATTTATGGTGTTCCAGCATTTGCTCCTGCACAAGTATTCTGAAATTGAAAAGGTTTGATCAGTTGCATATTTTACTTGAGGTTGATTCCAGTGAAGCCCATTTGCGTGCATACTGATTGTAGATGAATGAATCTTACTGCCAAGTGTCAAGGTCGGATTACTTGTTTCAGTCAGTTTTTAAGGCCAGTTCCATAGGCCAGTTGCTATTTATGAAATCAGCCTGCAGAGGTATGAAAGATTGATTTCTTGTGGTTTCCAATCAAATGTTTTTTAATCCAGTTGCACTGAAATTTATGTTGGGTGTTTGAAGATGAGAAATGAGTTTCAAGAATGACGATTCCCAAACCATGAACTTCCCTCAGGTAAAATCTTGGCAGTCAGTTGAAGTTTATACATTCATATTTATTTGGCATGAAAATAAAAGAGATGGTCATAGTTGTTGGTTGTGTCAATATGATGAACCCTCTCTAGCTATGATTATGTTTCCTTCCATTGCAATATGTACACCATTCACTTGAAAAGGGGTGGAATGAGCATAGTCTTTGCTGAAGTTGTGTGTTCTTGAAGACAAAATGAACTTTCAGAACTGAGCCTATATAGAAGAAATTATTTTTGTTACAGAAAATAAAGGGAGGTGGGATTTAGTTGGCTGGGTATTGCATCTATCATCGCTGGTGTATGTATTTTTGGGCTTGGAGGTCAATTTATCTCTTTTACTTTGGCATGGGAAGAGGACTGGAGTTTGTGCATTTTTTAACAGCAATTGAGACTTCTAATCTGTTGCACAACTCCTCTATATTCTTGGTGTGGAATTGGGGATAAAGTATTTTGTTGGAAATTGGGAGATTTGAAGAGAGGAAGTCAGCATTGGAAGAAAGTGTTGCACGGATTTTAGAAGAAGAAGCCACACATTGAATAAAGAAACAAAGTTTTAAAAGAAAACACGAATTTGCATAAAGAAAAAAATAGTCATATTGCGGGGGGCATAACTTTTTATTCAACCATTTGATCAAGCTAAATTTTGGATATGTTGTCGCAAATCTAATTCTCCAGGTTCTCACCAGAGAGATTTTCCAAATTCTTCCTGGTTTGAAAGATACAGTCGTCTATGTACAGCACTATCTAGAGGATAAAATCTTTTTTTTGAAAATACAAAGAGGCATATATCCCACATTGCCTGTGCATAGGGATTTTTTAGTATTTATATACTAAATTGCACAATATATGAAATAATTAAATATCCCAGAGGCTCTTGGCGGGCCCTATGGCACTGGAGGATATAGTGCATGGTGGGACCCCTTATTTTGAGCCAAATTTTGAAAATGCCTTAAAACTTGAGGAAATTTAATCCCACATTCTTCCTGCAAATGTGAAGTTGAAGAGGAGGTTATCCACGTGCGCGCCCAGGTGGCTGAAGTGCCTTGATTTTCATGCTTGTAGTTGAAGGAAAGAAATTTTGTAGACAGGTGGCGGTGATGAGGTGGTATAGATGACACAGGCGATGACAAGGACAAAGTGACACGTGGCATCTGGTCACGTGGTCGCCAAAAGATAACCACCAAGTGAGATAACCGTTGCGACTTGGAGACAGACCGCTAGTGGTTAGTCGCAAAGTCACCATATGTCGGAGCTAACCACCGCGACCAGGAGATAACCACCAGTTGCATGGTCGCCAAATAGAAGATGTTAAGTGTTAAACTGTGCGAGACTTGGCGATTGTGCAGTCGCGTAGTTGCCAGACATGAAATGTTAACCGCCAGATGCTAGTTGCCAAGTCGCTAGATATTTAGTGCTAAGTCAAATACATTACCAGACTTGGAGACTAAAGCTAGTCTCCAAGTCTCCAAATCAGACCATGGTTAGTGAAAAGTTTAGGAGACTTGGAGACAAAGATGAAAAGGTGACCTGGGTTACGAGGTGAGTTAAATATCAGTTAAAAGTAGCAAATAAGAGGGCACCACATGTCAATTTTTGGTGAGTTCTGGGCAGAAATGCAAAAAATTGGAGATTTCAAGATATTGGAATGTGCATAGGATAATTTTTTTTAAAGAAATTTTATAATCTTTTATTGCAAAAACTTATCAAATATGCATTCCCGGAGGTTATTGAAGACAGAGAATTAGATATTTATCAATTGAAGGATCAGATTCAGAGGATGTCCTTTTAAGGAATGAAGATTAGATTTTAAAAGTCAGACATGTGCAGAGGATAATATCATATTTGCAAAAGAATGATACAAAATGCATAATATTTTATTGCAAATTTTTCAGGAAAAGGCTTTCCCTAAGGTTTTTGGTTCTTAGATTTTGGCATCAGATATTCTAGGAGAGATATCAGATTTTGAAGAGGCACTTGCAGAATGAAGTCAGATTTCTTTGTGGAGTCGGATATTGATGAAATAAATCTGATTTTGTAAAAATTTGAAAGCAAGTTAAGTCATATTTTAAAATCACCGACAGTTTCAAGATCAGATTTTGGAGGCAGTTGAAAACAAGTTTTCAAGCCACTGATGGAGTTCATTTTTTTACTGAGAAAAGACAGACAATTGTGGATCATATTTTCAAGGGGACATGTGTGAATTGCTCAGTGTTTTTAGGGTTTCATGTGTCCCTATTTCTTTCTTTCTTTTCTCAGTTTGAAGGGTTCCTCTCCTCTGCTTTGTTTTGGGGTTTTCCCTGCAGAAGTTCAGAGCAGGTCCCAATGATGTTGAATATATTACTGTGATGTAAATTCCTCATCTTGTCTCAGTCTCTTAAGCTTCTTGTCTGGACTTGTCAAAGCAGAATTTGTTAATGAAATACAAGTGAAGTTTTCCTCTTCTATATTGTCTTGTCTCTTTTATATTTTGTTTGTGCTCTAGTATGATTTGTTTGTAAGGCATCCAAAATATACCCGCTATAAGGTAGTGTGTCTAATTGTTTATGAGTTCCTTTCAAGGAGAGGACTAAGTTTCATAGATAATTTCAGAGAGAAAAACATTATTGTAAGGATTTGATGCAGAAGTATGGATATGAGAGGATAGTTTGTAAGGCATTCTATCTCAATTGCATGTAGTTTGTAAGGAACTCTACAGTATCTTCATTATTTTATCTCTGTTATTTCATGTTTTCATTGACTCTTTGCCCAAGGATAGGCACCGGTTAGGGTTTACTATTCAATTTTTATTCAATCATCAAGCATAAAACAAATACTCAAGATATACCACTGTTACTAAATGCATACATGTTATAAAAGGATTGTATTGAAGTAATACAGTTCATATTGTTGATTCCTTGTAGAAAGAATCATTAGGTTGCCCCTCCTAACATTAAAAGGAAGAAGGATGAAAGTCCTTGTCTCATTGGCTCATGTTATCAAAACCATGGCCTGGCTTATAATACTTTGTTTCAAATTAATCATTGCAATCTCTAAAGTATTATATAAGTTGTTACAGTGAGGTTTTAGGTACTTAACCAGTGAATGAACTAATCCACCTAATACATAGGCTGAAGCATCAGTAATTTTTAATAGGTAATACCTGCCTAAGTCTATGGAGCTCAATAAAGAAGGAGGTGATAATAGGTATCCCCAGTGTTATCAAATACCTCATCAATTAGCCTTTCTCTTGCCTAAAAGGAGGTTGCATTTAAGTATATAAGGTATACTATCATTTTAAGGTAAGTGCTGCAAGAAAAAGAGCTAACAAATTGGCAACTCTGGTGGGGAAGTAAAAAAGTTTATTTCCTGGATTCTCTAGTGCAATATCTTTTAAATCTCTCAAACTAGTTGTAGTTGAGTCTGGTTATAGAGTCTGGATTTCAAAATAAAAGATATATTCCTTATGATTTATAAGAAGAGTTAAGCCTGTCTGTTGTTTGCTGCAAAGTGTCTGAAAGTTTTTAGTTTCTCCAAGATAGTATCAAAATAATCTCACTACTGGTGAGTGGCAACTCTGAGTTCTATGATTTGCACCAGTGTGCATGTTAAAGAAAGACTACAAAAGAAGGTGGACTTGCAGCAACAGTAACAATAGATTTTTGGGCTCCTATGGTTATGGACATAGCCAAGTAAGGAATAATTAAAAGGCTTTATATGTGGTATGTGTGAGTGAGATGATTTGAAGAAGCTAGAGCTAAAAATGGATCTCAACCAGTTGTAAATCTTTCTCTGCAACAAGGTGGCAGCTCTACAAGTTGAAAGGTTGATTTGGAGTTGTTTCAAATCACATATTTGCAGCAGCTCAAGTACAGCCATGTATTTCACAAAGTTTTGATAGTCTTCCTTATCAAGTTATTATAGCACTATAGAAAAAAGGAATCAGGTGTAAGAGAAGTTTACATGTTTCAAGTTTTACTTGCATTTTTGCAAAATTTGAAGGAGATATGTATTAGGAAAGATTAGCAGTTTGTAATATTTTTGACTGCTAAGATGTCACAATCTAGTGATTGGAGGGGTAGTAGTTTGTATGGGGAAATTAGTTTTGAGGGTATCCATGGATATCCAAATCATATTCCATCAAAGGTTAGGGAGTTTTTGCCAAAGTTTACTGGTTTTGGTGAACAGTCGGCTGAAGATCATTTAGAAAATTTGGCTGACTTGGTAGATAGTCATAATACTTTACATGAGGATATATTAATGAAACTTTTTGTAATATCCTTAGTTGATATTGCAAGAGATTGGTTTAGAGACCTACCTCATGGCTCAATAGAATCCATGGAAGCATTGGAGGTTTGTTTTACTGACAGATTTAGAGATTTTGAGCAGCTTAGTGATATAGAACAATATAATGAAGTAGAGCACAATGAAGTACATGACATATCTGAATTAAATGATCCTATATCAGAGTATGATCTTGTCAAAGCAGAGACAGATATGTTGAGGCAAAGGCTTCAAGAAAAGGTGGTGTTACTTTTACAAGGACACATAAATAGAGAAGAAGGTGAGTCGTCATATGATTTTTACATAAGATTTATTGGTAAACTAAAAGGCTATGGTATCATTTTTTGTCCTCAGGAGTTTGTATGGGTTAAGTTATTTGTCCAAATTTGTTTCCCTCATACATGTAAGTTATCAATTTCTCGGAGGGCAGAATATTTTCAGCAAGTTATAGAATGGATAAAGGGTTTAGAAGATGCTTCTTCTAAAGACATATCAGATGTTGATAATAATGATATTGAATCTGAAAATTTTAAGATTATTGAAGATGATGATGATAAATCTGATTGTGAAGAATATAATGAATCTGATTTTAAAGATGAATATATGATTAGTAATGATGAGGAGTTTACTGTTGGTGAAGATATTGTTGACATTGATATTGTTAATGAGTTATATGAGCAACAAGAAAATGAAGAAAATTTATGCAGCCAGCAAGATAACAGTTATGATGCAGACATGAGTGTTTGTAGTGAGATCACTACACAAGAAGATATGATTTCAGAGGTTTCACTCCAAGACTCCAACAAAGAAGAAATTTGCAGAATCATGCAAAAAGACAGTGAGGTAATGAATGAAGAAGATGATTTTCGTTCCCTTCACAGTGAAAAAATTGTAGAGATTTTCTCTCATGAGTATCTTAGATATTCAGGAAATGGAAGCTTTGAACTTTCATGTCCAATACATATTGATTTTGACAAGGAAAGTGAATCAGTGCATGCTGATTTGAACATATGTGATATTGTTTCTTCTTGCACTCCTTTTTCATTAGGCTACAACAGATGTCAGTTTGATTTATTAGATGACGAGGTTTTCAGTATGGTTTCAGATTTAGCAGATGTGGAAATTCCAAGTATTAAGTTGAGTACTGATTTAGAGAATCGTGTGGATTTTGAATCTTGTATTGATTATAAGTTTGCCTTTGAACCATTAAAAAGTGGTCAATCATGGCTCAAGTTTCATTGACCAATATTCAATGTACTAATATTTTCTCTCCCACCCACCACTTTTCTTTGAGTTTGTTTGATGATGATAAGTTGCAGGGTGCTCCTATTTTTGATGAAGAGGTTATTGCTCCTTGTCCTAAGTTTGATCATATCCAAGGTGATGAGTCTTCTCTAATTTTTCATGATATGCAAGTGATGGATGTGAATGAACTTAATGATGCTTTCCCAAACAATATGACAGAGGTTGAGTATCCCTCCTTTCAGCTGGATGGTGAGTTTTTAAGTTGTCGTTTACAGATGAAAGATGATAAATATTACAGATATCAAAGTATGTTCTTATCTAATGAATGTGACATGTATATGCCACAAATTTTTTATGATGACAGTCTGCCTAATGTTTATGGAAGCTCATATGAACAATTTGCATATTTTTTTTCATATGATGAGTTGATACAGGATGACAGTGGATTGGATCAGACAGATAAGCGTGGCACTGTTATTATATTTTTGAAGCATGGGGCAAAGAGCTTTGTGTTTGACAGAGGTAAGAGTTGATTTCAGTTGTGGGGCTTTGGGCCTCTTGTAGATAATGAAAATATTATATAGTTTCTTTCCCTTTCAGTTGTGTGATTGCTTTCAGTAAGAGGTTTCCCCATTTTTGGGGAAGTCAAAAGTTTTGAGAGGTGAAAGTGAAAAGAGATAAAATCTGATTTGAAGTTTTGGGGTGGTCTGCTACTCCAGAGATCTGTGGTTCTCGGTATAAACTTGCATTTAACCATCCACAGTTAGAGCCACTATTGGTTCTCCCAAATTTGGCACAAATTTGAGTGACCATGTTAAAATTTTCAATAAGGCAAAATGTGTACCCTGAAAAACTTTTGTGAGAAGGCTTAGTTTGAGTGCTTGAAAAATATACCCTGATGATTTTCATGATGTACCACTTGGGAAGAGGGTTCAGTGCCTTTTATTTGACATATGCAGTGGGTTCCAACTCCTGAATTTCAATTCTGACATGTTAAGGGACTAATCATTTTGAGGTGGTTACATAAATCTGCATTTTTGCTAAGTGTCATTTTGTTGTCTCAGGCCTAGTTTGCTTTGGAATATCTTGCACCCTGTTGAGTTTCATAAGTCACTACTTTGGTAATGTGTTATATGTATATCAGAGAGTCTATCTTTCAGGACCCAAGCCATTTCAAGTCAGTTTGATAAGTTTTCAGTTTCCCCAAAGTTGGTCCTGCAGAACTGTCTTGTTTCTCTGATTACCCAAATTGCTGAAATAGCCTACTTTGAGGTCTTTCAAAAGTGTGTCTAGTTGAATGCATTGCATAATTGAATGTTCCCCCATGTTGAAAACATGATAGAGTACTCACCTAAAGAGTCTCAGATTACTGCCAATCCACTTATCCACTTTGTTAGAGTCATTCCATTTCTAATTTATTAAAGTTTTACTGAGTGTGCAGAATTCAAATTCAAGTGACCTACTTTGTGATTTCCTTGTTTGCACCCGGTCCAAGATCAAGAATAATTGAAGGTTGTTCTTCATTGTAGACCTGGAAGTGAACTTCTCTGAAGATTTATAGACTTTGGTCAATCCACTTGATCATTTTTCCATGCTATTTCCAAATCTAGTTTATGCATTTTCACTATGTTAAAGTTCAGAAAAGTCTTTTAAGTGTTGACTTTGCAGATTAATGCCCATTAATCAGTTGATCCTTGGAGAAAGTAAATTAAATATTTATGTTCCTTGTATGAAAATGAATTTATGATCAGAGGCTCAGACTCTAAGGGTTTCTTTTGTCTAGTTTTTGAAATCAGAATCAAACACATTTTTTTGCAGATTGCCAATGTTGAACAAAACAGAAGTAAACAAAATGGTCATTTTGAGGAAGTGATAACTTTTTGTCTGAATTTTATTTTCAAGAACCAATCATGGCATAATTATTATTGCGAGAAAATGTACTATCTGACCTGATGGTGAAGCTTCAGAGCATGATTTAGTGATTTTTGCAATGGCCAATCCGAATGGGATTTATGGTGTTCCAGCATTTGCACCTGCACAAGTATTCTGAAATTGCTAAGGTATGATCAATTGCATCTTTTACTTGAGGTTGATTCCAGTGAAGCCCATTTGCATGCATACTAATTGTAGATGAATGAATCTTTCTGCCAAGTGTCAAGGTCGGATTACTTGTTTCAGTCAATTTTTAAGGCCAGTTCCATAGGCCAGTTGCTATTTATGAAATCAGCTTGCAGAGGTATGAAAGATTGATTTCTTATGGTTGCCAATCAAATTTTTTTTAATCCAATTGCACTGAAATCTATGTTGGGTGTTTGAAGATGAGAAATGAGTTTCAAGAATGGCAATTCCCAAACCATGAACTTCCCTCAGGTAAAATCTTGGCAGTCAGTTGAAGTTTATACATTCATATTTATTTGGCATGAAAATAAAAGAGATGGTCATAGCTTCTAGTTGTGTCAATATGATGATCCCTCTTTGGCTATGATTATGTTTCCTTCCATTGTAATATGTACACTATTCACTTGAAAAGGGGTGGAATGAGCATAGTCTTTGCTAAAGTTGCGTGTTCTTGAAGACAAAATGAACTTTCAGAACTGAGCCTATATAGAAGAAATTATTTATGTTACAGAAAATAAAGGGAGGTGAGAGTTAGTTGGCTGGGTATTGCATCTATCATTGCTGGTGTATGTATTTTTGGGCTTGGAGGTCAATTTATCTCTTTTACTTTGGCATGGGAAGAGGACTAGAGTTTGTGCATTTTTTACAGCAATTGAGACTTCTAATCTGCTGCACAACTCCTCTATATTCTTGGTATGGAATTGGGGATAAAGTATTTTATTGGAAATTGGGAGATTTGAAGAGAGGAAGTCAGCATTGGAAGAAAGTGTTGCACAGATTTGAGAAGAAGAAGCCACACATTGAATAAAGAAACAAAGTTTTAAAAGAAAACACGAATTTGCAGAAAGAAAAAAAATAGTCATATTGCGGGGGGCATAACGTTTTATTCAACTATTGGATCAAGCTAAATTTCAGATATGTTGTCGCAAATCTAATTCTACAGATTCTCACCAGAGTGATTTTCCAAATTCATCCTAGTGCACGAGATACAGTCATCTGTGTGCAGCACTATCTAGAGGATAAAATCTTTTTTTTGAAAATACAAAGAGGCATATATCCCACATTGCCTGTGCATAGGGAGTTTTTAGTATTTATATACTAAAACGCACAGTATGTGAAATAATTAAAGATCCCAAAGGCACTTGGCGGGCCCTATGGCGCTGGAGGATATAGTGCGTGGCGGGACCCCTTATTTTGAGCCAAATTTTGAAAATGCCTTAAAACTTGAGGGAATTTAATCCCACATTCTTCCTGCAAGGGTATTTTGAAATGTTTATAAGAAAAGATAGTAACATATCAAATGTGAAGCTAAAGAGGAGGTTATCCACGTATGCGCCCAAGTGGCTGGAGTGCCTCGATTTCCATGCTCGCAGTTGAAGGAAAGAAATTTTGCAGAGAGGTGGCAGTGATGAGGTGGTGCAAATGACATAGGCGATGATGAGGACAAAGTGACAAGTGGAATTCGGTCACATGGTCGCCAGAAGATAACCACCAAGTGAGATAACTGTTGTGACTTGGAGACTGACCGCTAGTAGTTAGTCATGAAGTCACCAGATGTCGGAGCTAACCGCCGCGACCAGGAGATAACCGCCAGTCGTGTGGTCGCCAGACAAAAGATGTTAAGTGCTAAACCATGTGAGACTTGGTGATTGTACAGTCGCGTAGTCGCCAGACATGAAATGTTAACCGCCAGATGCTAGTCGCCAGATCGCTAGATATTTAGTGTTAAGTCAAATACATTACGAGACTTGGAGACTAAAATTGGAGATTTCAAGATATTGGAATGTGCATAGGATAATTTTATTAAAAGGAATTTTATAATCTTTTATTGCAAAAACTTATCAAATATGCATTCCCAAAGGTTATTGAAGACAGAGAATCAGATATTTTTCAATTGAAGGATCATATTCGGAGGATGTCCTCTTAAGGAATGAAGATTAGATTTTAAAAGTCAGACATGTGCAGAGGATAAAATCAGATTTGCAGAAGAATGAGACAAAATGCATAATATTTTATTGCAAATTTTTCAGGAAAAGGCTTTCCCTAAGGTTTTTTGTTCTTAGATTTTGGCATCAGATATTCTCAGAGAGATATCAGATTTTGAAGAGGCACTTGAAGAATGAAGTCAAATTTCTTTGTGGAGTCAGATATTGATGAAATAAATCTGATTTTGTAAAACTTTGAAAGCAAGTTAAGTCATATTTTAAAATCACCGACAGTTTCAAGATCATATTTTGGAGGCAGTTGAAAACAAGTTTTCAAGCCACCGATGGAGTTCAGTTTTTGCTGAGAAAAGACAGACAAGAGTGGATCATATTTGCAGGGGGATAGGTGTAAATTTCTCAATGTTTTTAGGGTTTCATGTGTCCCTATTCTTTCTTTCTTTTCTCAGTTTTTAGGGTTCCTCTCCTCTGCTCTGTTTTGGGGTTTTCCCTGCAGAAGTTCAGAGCAGGTCCCAATGATGTTGAATATATTACTGTGATGTAAATTCCTCATCTTCTCTCAGTCTCTTAAGCTTCTTGTCTGGATTTGTCAAAGAAGAATTTGTTAATGAAATACAAGTGTAGTTTTCCTCTTCTATATTATCTTGTCTCTTTTATATTTTGTTTGTGCTCTAGTATGGTTTGTTTGTAAGGCATCCAAAATATACCTGCTATAAATTAGTGTGTCTAATTGTTTATGAGCTCCTTTCAAGGAGAGGACTAAGTTTCATAGATAATTGCAGAGAGAAAAACATTATTGTAAGGATTTGATGCAGAAGTATGGATATGAGAGGATAGTTTGTAAGGCATTCTATCTCAATTGCATGTAGTTTGTAAGGCACTCTACAGTATCTTCATTATTTTATCTCTTTTATTTCATGTTTTCATTGACTCTTTGCCCAAGGATAGGCACTGGTTAGGGTTTGTTGTTCATTTTTTATTCAATCATCAAGCATAAAACAAATACTCAAGATATACCACTGTTACTAAATGCATACATGTTGTAAAAGGATTATATTGAAGTAATATAGTTCATATTGTTGATTCCTTGTAGAAAGAATCATTAGGTTGCCCCTCCTAACATTAAAAGGAAGAAGGATGAAAGTCCTTGTCTCATTGGTTCATGTTATCAAAACCATAGCCTGGCTTATAATACACTGTTTCAAATTAATCATTGCAATCTCTAAAGTATTCTATAAGTTGTTACAGTGAGGTTTTAGGTACTTAACTAGTGAATGAACTAATCCACCTAATACATAGGCTGAAGCATCAGTAGTTTTTAATAGGTAATACCTGCCTGAGTCTGTGGAGCTCAAAAAAGAATGAGGTGATAATAGGTATCCCCAGTGTTATCAAATACCTCATCAATCAACCTTTCTCTTTCCTAAAAGGAGGTTGCATTTAAGTATATAAGGTATACTATCATTTTAAGGTAAGTGTTGCAAGAAAAAGAGCTAACAGGTGACAAATACAGATCAGACAATGATGAAGTAATGTTGATATAGTTGTTTGCTACTATATATTTGATGTTATCAAGTCAGTACACTTGATTGATTAAGTCAAAGATTGCTAAGAGTTAAGTTATGACTAAAAAGAGTTACTCTACCAAGCTAGATAGAGTCAGTCAATATAGATTTGTGTTAGTCAGTTTCAGTTACCGAGCACTGACCACCAAGAAGTGAATGAAGTTAGTTACCTAGTTGCAAAGCAAATTACCTAGTACATGATATTGATTGAAAATGATGATAAGATCAAATTTAATACAAAGCTATGGAGATCTAGATGTTGTTGAGAATTAAAGGAAGTTTGTTAGAAGATCTACAGGCGATAAAATTCAATAAGAAGATCTAAGGAGAAGATCAAGTGGTTAATCCTGATTATGAAAGTTCCAAGAAAAGTTCAAGTTATGAGGTAAAAGTTAAACGGTTTACCGAGTCGAGATTTATGAAGAAGATGATCGAGAAGGACTGAGTGCAAATGATGGAAAATCTAAGCAAGGAGATTAAGAGGCAAAAATTTGTCTATTTAAAGGATGAGAAATTAGTAGACATGATGATGCTGGCAAATTGATTTAAGAATTAGAAGAAGTTGAAGAACAGAGTTACCAAGCAGAATAGAGAAGCAGAAAGAGCATAATCTACAGTCTAAAACAGAGACAAATGGAGTATGAGATGCCAATATTCATGTGAGCATAAAGGAACTGAACCAAGAAAAAGGTATTTTCTATATTTACATATCAAATTATCTTTGCAGTAACTGGATTAACAGCTACTGGAAGGAAATGCATAAAGGAACTGGAGTCTAGAATAGAAATTGAAGGTATAGTAAGGTATAAGAAAGATTAGAAAACATTTGCTTCAAGTAATATTGTTGATAAAGAAATGAAATTTGCATCATTAGTTATTTGATATAAGATCTATCAGGAAAATCAATTAGACAACATATCTGGAGGAGCACTACAAGTTGCATATGATATTGTTACTGAAGGAATCAAGTATGACTTAGCAGAAATGATGAGAAATCAACTGATGATGAATCTGAGAAAAATCAAGAAACAAGGATTGAAGTTTGGAGCGTTATTGGTATGTATATATTTCTATGTACAAAGCTATTTCCTGGGCATTGGTAAAGTAAATTGGACTACATGTGTTCTAGTTATAAATTGGATTAACATATATATTGTTGGGAAGGGGTTATAGAACAGTAATGTGGAGTTATTTTAGAGAATTTCAAACTAAGATGTATGAAAGATATTAGATACCACCTCACATTTTTAATAAGTATGGAAAATATTATTTTTTTTTGGCTAGCACACATTCGTGCATAATTAAAGTAGTGGAACCACAAACTTCATGGCTACAACCTGCTGGATATGAGATAAATGAGAATGAATTAATAACAAGTATTGAGCTATTGTTGGATCAACCTAAGGGCATATAAACTAATCGGTTTAGAACAAATGAAGAAGTTTACAGAAGGATAATATCGGAAGAAAAAAAATTCAAAGGAAGAAGTAAGCAGTATAGTGAGAAAGCAGAAATTGGCTAAAATACCTGAGACTTACGCTAAGATTAAGCGAGATAAACAGAGACAGCCTAAAAGAATAAGATCCAGAATAGCGAAAGTGAGCACAAGAACCCAGAGAAAGGAAAATGAACCTGAGAATGAACAATTAAGATCAAGAATACCGAGGAAAGGTAAAGACTTAGCAGAAGTAATAAGAGAACATGGAACTATCAGTCACATACATAGAATCAAGTACAGGAAATGGATAGAAGAAGATAAGAAAGTCATAGAAGACGCAATAGTATTTCACTTTCACAAATTTAGAAGATTTCCAAATGAGTTGAAATAGAACATTCCTGAGGAGATGCTTGATAAAATCAATACAAGATGGAATGCAGGCGCAGAACAAGAAAGACAGAGAAAGAACTTTGATTGTTACTAAGCCGGAAAAAAGTATAGAAGAAATTGAGTTATTACTGATGAAGTATGAAAACATATTTGTAAAGAAGAGCAGAACAACCAAATTATTTGCAGGATTACAAGAAGAAGTAGAAGAAGATGCATTACAGAAGTGGAACATGATTTTTACTACAGACGGACAAGGCACCCCGACAAGATTTGAAAAAGGACGAAAAGATAAACCTATTGAAATACAAGATGAATTTGATGATGATAGAATTACATAGGAAGATGTATATCTTGAAGAACAACTTACACCAGAGAATACAAATAAATACAGTGAAACAAAACAAGAAACACACACTACCAATATAGCACCCGCTATCGGTGATATAATAGAAAATGAGGAAGAACAAGTTGCAAGAACTTTACAAAGTATGACTATGATAACAAAATCACAAGAAAAGAGGAATAGAGATTTAGAAAGTGAAGAGATTGAAGACTTGGATGAAAGACCTAAATTTTTCATTTTGAAGAAATGTCCAAATAAGTTAAATTACAAGGAAAAGTTATTATATGCAGAGAAATATAGAGAAAAGATAGCTATAGAGAAAAACTTAAGGGAGAAACATAAGGGTAAGATTATGAAGAGAATAGTTGAAATATTTTCAATCCTACTACCGACAATCAATGTTGATGGAAATGAATTAGTTACAGAACAGTTAAGCACATTTTTGGACACAATCAGAAGCAATCAGAATATTAAAGAAGAACTCAGGGGAAGAATACAACACAGATCATTCAATGACAAAAGAATAACTAAAATGACAGAAGTTACAGAATTATTATCGGAAAGACTGAAGAATATAAAGGAAACATTAACTACAGTGACTGAGATCACAAAGAAGCTACTTATAGCTAATAATGTATCAATTGAGGAACCATGTATGATCAATATATTTATGGATATGATGCAGAAAAATATGCAAGCTACATTTAACTTACTGAACACATTGGACAAGAATGATAATGAAGGTACTACTGACATAATGATAAATATGAGGAGTCAGATCACACCGATTAATCATCTACAGGAGAAATGGAATACAATTTTGGGAAAAGTACATAAAGGAGGGGTAGAAAACATATAATACCATAGCAGTCATATTTTTGTTTTGGATGCCTTTGGAATTGATGTCAGAGGGGGAGATGAGTAAATAAATAAGGAGATGAATAAAGAAATAGGGAGAATGACAGTAAATAAAAAAGGGTGAGAATGAGAATGAGAATGAGAGAGTATAGAAAAAGGGCGAGCAACACGTGCAACACATAAAATGAAGAACAGTAAGAAGAATGAGGCTAGAAAGGTTTTGTCATCAATGCTAAAGAGGGAGATTGTTACTTAACAAAATCCTCTACAGGATAAAGAATTATTTTGATAATAGTATCATTGCTAGCAACTATTATCAAGGATAAGCAACAAACATCAAGTGTAGAGTACTGTCAAAAAAGCATATTTTATTGGCAAGAAGGTTATGACTATCGAAAAAGTTTATCGAAAATTTTATCGGCTAAATGAAAAGAGAAGACTAGAATCAAGGATGACATCCTATTATCACATTGACCTATGCAAGAATTGAGAAAATATAATTAGGGACAAAAACACATTTGGAAAACATTAGGTCAGTTATAGGACAGTTGACGGATTAGGTCAAGACAATATTTTAAAAGAAGATCAGAGAGAAAGCGATATGAGGATGGAAAAGATATAGTGAAGCGACAACGCAAAGCATCAGTGAAGAGAAGCGAAGTGTAAATTAGAAAAGGAACAGATCACAACAAGATCTAACAAGCTTTAGGAGAAATCATTCATAGTTCAAATTTCTTTTCAATTTATTCTTAACATTTTAGCAACAAGATTGTGAAATTCCTTAATTGGGTAGTCTTTAAACGGAATGAGAAGTTCTATTTAGGAACTTATTATAAATCCTTTAACAGTGTGAACATTGTATAAGTGGGATAAAATCCTTTAACCAGGTTACTCCTAACAGGGTATAAGACTTTAACAGGTCTCTAGGTAAATCCCATAACTGGGTAGCATTTAACAGTGCTTTTGTAAACTCTTAACCGGGCATCTTATAATTGCAGTGATAATTTATGGGTTCCATCCTCACCGCAGGTTTTTCCTCTCACCAAGGTTTTTCTTCCATACCAAAATATTATGTTAAGTGTCTAAATGTTTATATGTTTATGTGTTAACTTGCAAAGCTATCGATTATCATTTATCAATTGATATTACAATAATTATCGATATCGGTAAACACAAGTGTAGAAGTTTGATATTGATAGGGAAAAAGTGTGAATTTTTTGAGGTATTGATTCACCCCCCCCNTTCCCCCCCCCCCCCCCCCACTCTCATTCCGTAACCTAAATATTTCCAACACTCCAATCCAATCTATCAAATCCTCAGGATGTAATGAACCAGTGAAAGTTTAAACATCCATCCTATGAAATTTACTTACTTGTGCTAAAGCCCTCAACAATATTTCTTCATTTGCAAGGATCTCAGCATCGACAATCTCAAGATATTAAACATCTTCCTCCTATTTCTCTTCATTCATAGCATTCCTTCTCAATCCACTCAACACAATTTTTTATCTCTGTCCTAATCTCATTTGTAAAGTTCTCCATCATTTGTTATAGCCTTCTAGGGTTCATCCTTCTAGGAAACATCTTTCCAATCCTAAGGTGCAACTGTCTCAGCTTCGACGATTTGATTATAAGGTTCTAATTGCCTCCCACTCAGCGATCTATCAAACACACTTATAGCCTATCACCAACTCGGTGATTTGTTCACCCTTGGTATGCCTTCAATAGTATAAATAAAGTTCTCAACCAGAAACCATCTCCCCAATGACCCCCTTGTGCAATTCCTCTGCAATTGTGGGCTACATCCCCATTCTACCACCCCACAACAAACTCAACTAGGGCTTCACAAGATCTAGAACTTGATCTCCTAACACAAGAACACAAATCTTTCTCAGATACCACTTGACGTAGTCATGTTCAGATTTTCCTTAATGGAGATGGTCCAACCATGCAACAAGAGTCAACATAGCAGAAATAAACAACTCATAAATAGTCATAGACAATCAACATGCTATAACAGATCTTCACATTATCAGAGAATCGGATATTTACATCACATTGGCCTGTAACATGCAGATTAAAAGATTTTGGCATACATGATTGAGTACATCATAAATCTATATCTAAACACTAATTCTAACTTCCCAAGGTTATCTCCTAAAAACTTCCCGTAACAAAGAAAAAGAGTGTCAATATTTAGAGCCTTTGCAAGTCATAAGTCAGCCATATCAATTACATTTTCCAAGAATAAGAAAATGTAATACAAAAATATAGGTCAGGACCAAGTTCATAAAATATCTCAATGCCAAGATGTATAAATAATGTGCGATCCAAGAGAGATTTTGGCCCAAGATCCAAGAACATCGGGATATGAGTCACCAAGCTTCACTGATCAGTATAATATTTCATGAGATCAGAAAACCTTGACTGGCCATTAGAACATGAAGAGCACACAAAACTGACCCTAAATCCATAATATCTCCAGAGTGAAGTATCCAAATGAGGTTCGAACCCATACATAGGTAAAACATGATTTCTCAAACAAACCCTCAAGTTCATAGCAGCTAACGATCCAAAACGAAGGAACACTACCAGAACACATAACTGCAAACATAAACTAAAATAAGAAAAAACTGAAAGGGAAATCTTTTTGGGTGATGCAATATTTCCAACGACCCCAGGATGCTCTTGCATCAGACTTGACACAGTCAAGGTTGGAGTTTCCCTAATGGAGATGTTCCAACCATGCATCAAGCGTCAACACAATGGAAACAACCAATTGGAAAACAATAATAGACAATCAACATGCTATAACAGATCTTCGTATTATCATACAATCAAATATTTACATCACACTAGCATGCAAGGTGTAGATTACAAGATTTCAGCATGCATGCCTGATTACAATAGAAATCTATATCTAATCCCTAATGCTAACCTCTCCAGGCTATCTCCTAAGAACTGACCCTAACAAAGAACAAGAGTCATAATATATAGAGTGTTCGCAACTCATAAGTCAGCTAGATCAATTATATTTTCCAAGATTAAGAAAATGTAATACAACAACATAGGTTAGGACCCAATTCATAAAATATCTCAATGCCAAGATGTAGAATGATGCATGATCCAAGAGAGACGTTGGCCAAAGATCCAAGAACATCTGGATATGGGTCACCAAGCTTTGTCAATCGGGAAAATACTTCACGAGATCGAAAAACCTTGACTGACTGTTAGAACATTAAGAGCACACAAAAATGACCCTGAATCCATCATATCTCCACAGAAAAGTATCCAAATGAAGTGTGAACCCAAACATAGGTAAAACATGATGTCAAGAACAAACCCTCAAGTTCACAGCAGTTAACGATCCAAAACCAAGGAACACTACCAGAAACATAGAACTGCAAACAGAAACTAAACTAAGAACAAACTGAAAGGGAAAGCTTTTTGGGTGATGCAATATTTCCAATGACCCAAGGATGCTCCTACATTAGACACCCCTAGTGAGTATAAAATGTTACATAAGAGAAACTTATAAACATTTGATAGGATGTGGGACATAAACCCCATGCTCATTCTTGATCCAACTAGCCTCTTTATCTACAACTCTCTACCTCTACACTTCTTCTTTATCTTCCATAAGATCCGTAAACTTACTTAGTTAAGCACTTTCTTTATCATATCTCACATTTGTATAATATTTTTTACCACTTACTCCTTTCTTTAGCACAACGAAAATATTTCTGCTATGAACCTTCATCTGATCAGCAACCAAGGTCTTCTACTGCTTCACTTTACCCTTCTTACAGTCTGATACCAACTTGTTCTTGGGTCTTCCTTCAAGATCCTTCTTCTAATCTACATCATCCTCTATATTCTGCTTCTCTAAACAGTAACTCTTTACCATGCTCAAATTCCTTGCACTTCTCCCCTCTGCCTCCTTCAAGGGAACCAAAGTAAACTTATATTTGTCCTTCACTATTGTGACCAAATTTATTTTTTAATCATGAATATCTCCCCTATCAAATTACCAAGGTTTACCCAATAGAACATAATACACACTCATAGATACCATATCGCATAACACCTCATTCTTGAATGGTCCAATGCTAAAGTTGAAAAAACAGTTATCTTTCACCTCAACCATGTGTTCATCTAAAAACCAACGTATCCCATAAGGACAAGGATGTTTAAGCCTCTTCAATCCAAGATTTTTCACCATCTCTTCTGATACCATAATATCAGTACTGCCTGTTAAAATGGAAAATAAATTCGAGCTAGGAACAAATTAATCCAATTGAGTAAGGAAAAAGGAAGATTATCATGAATCAAGCTAATCCTTAGAGCATACACCAAAATGAAACAACAAAGGAGACAAGAAGTTTTTGAAGGGGGGAAAGCATAAAAAAACCCCCGTGATATTATTAAGAATGGGCCAAAAAAGCCTAAGAGAGAGAGAGGAAGAGAATGAGAGCAAAATGCTCATACAATGCTTCAAGAAAATGAAAAATGGTAAACTAAGTGTTGCGAGTGAAAATGAGAAAAAGTGAGAGATAAAGAGAAAAGAAGCATCTCTTATGTAGAGATGAGAAG
>MU223900.1:505139-517566 GCA_018584345.1 Thuja plicata
ATAAACTAAATTACCTTGGTTTATAATATATTTCACCAAGGAAAGATTACATATTCTAACATCCCCCTTTAATCTTTACTTGGGGAAATGAGTTTGATGGGTATGAGACCCAAATTATTAGAGTAATTTGCAACATGTTCATGGGTGTGAGGCACTTTCTTTGGTAAAACTGATCTTCTTATGTAGCATGGTGAGTGAGCAAAATCTGAATGCTTCAAAGATGTGGATTCACATTGTTGTTGGTCCAAATTGTCCAAAAGAGTGTCTCCATAATCTGCATCATTATAACCTGAATCTACAAAACAAGTACTTCTATCTATGACACCTTTACAACATTTACCTCCTCATTTGCAAACACTTCTAAACAAATTCCTCCTTTGTAAATGTTCAGGTTCTTTCTCACTTAGCATGTTTCTCCTAAGCATAAGAGACTATCCTATCTCAAGTTTCATCATACCTTCCACAAGTTCATTAGTAGTCTACTCCTCATGTGCCATAAGATTTTGTATTCCCAAGTTCTTACTAGATCCTTTAGACAATTGAAAATCTACGTCCTATGCCACCACAATTGAAACAAGTACCCTTGAACTCCTTGCTACCATTCCCTCTCCTAAGTATCTTATGATCATGTTCTACTTCAATGGTTTTATTTTATTTTCTATTGTCACTCGCTTGCTTCTCCTTTCCTCTAGGGTTACCTTGTCTTCTCTTCAATTTATCTTCTACCCTCAGTTCATACTAATAAGAATCCTCCACTTTAGAAATCTTCAACATACTAAGCTTAACATACTTTAGAATCTCAAACCATTAACATACATAGCCACCTTCTCCTTGGATACCTCTTGTGTCTAGATCTGATAGTCATCTTATAGAATTCTTCGATCTATTCCTTCACACTCATATCTTTCTACTTCAGGTTCTACAATTTATTAAACAATTCTTATTCATTATCCTCAAGAATGAATTTAGCCTTTAATATAGCAATCATCACCTTCCATCTAGTGACTTTCAATTCACCATGTTCCTATCTATCTTTTTGTAATTCTTTCCACCACAAGGTAGCTTGACCCTTCAACTTAGTATGTGCTAACCTAACCCTCTATGGATCTCTAATATCTTCAAGCTCAAAGTAATCTTCTAGCTCTCCAATAAAACCTATCAAATCCTCTAGATGCAATGAACCAGTGAAAGTAGAAACATCCATCCTATGACTTTTACTTACTTGTGCGATAGCTCTCAACAATATTTCTTCATCTGTAGGGATCTCATCATCTACAGTCTCAAGATCTTCAGCAGCTTCCTCATATTAGTCTTCAATCTCAGCATTCCTTCACAATCCGGTCAACACATTTTTTATCTCCATCCTCATCTCATTTATAAAGTCATCCATCATTTTTCTATCCTTCTATGGTTCATCCTTCTAGGCGGAATCTTTCGAATCCTCAAGTGTAACTGTCTCAGTGTCGGTGATCTAATTACAAGGTGATAATTTCCTCTCACTCAGCGATCTATCAAACACACTTGCAGGGAAATATTTTTGGGTGATGCAATATTTCCAATGAACCAAAGATGATCCTACATCATACACCCCTAGTGAGTATAAAATGTTCCATAAGAGAAATTTATGAACATTTGACAGGATGTGGGACATAAACCCCATGCTCATTCTTGATCCAAATATCCTCTTTATATGTAAGTCTCTGTCTTTGCACTTATGCTTCATCTTCTATCAAATCCATCAACTTACTCTGCTTTGCACTTTGTTTGTCAGATCTCACATTTGTACAAGATTTTTTACCACTAACTCATTTGTTTCGTACAACTAAATTATTTCTTCTACAAACCTTCATCTGATCAGCAACCAAGGTCTATGTTGCTTCACTTTACCCTACTTACAGTCTGATACCAACTTGTTCTCGAGTCTACCTTTAAGATTTTTCTTCAAATCTACATAATTATTTGTATTCTTCTTCTTTTAATAGAAACTCTTTACCATACTCAGATTCCTTGTGCTTCTCCCCTCTGCCTCCTTCAAGGAAACCAAAGTAAACTTCTATCTATCCTTCTCTATTATGGCCAAATTTCTTTTACAATCATGAATAGCTCCCCCATCAAAATTTCCAAGGCCTATCCAATAGAACATGATAAGCACTCATAGATACCACATCACATAACACCTCATCCCTATATGGTCCAATGCTAAAGTTGACCAAACATTGTTTTTTCACCTCCCCCATGTGTTCATCTGAAAACCAACTTATCCCATAAGGACAAGGATGTTTAAGCCTCTTCAATCCAAGATTTTTCACCATCACTTCTGATACCAGATTATTATTACTAACACTATCCATGAGAACTTTACAATATTTACCTCCTGATTTTCAAATAGTCCTAAACATATTCCTCCTTTGTAAAGGTTCAGGTTCTTTCTCACTCAACATGATTCTCCTAAGCATAAGAGATTCTACTATCTCAGGTTCTTCCATACCTTCCACAAGTTCATCAATAGTGTCCACCTCATGTGCCACAATATTTTCTCTACCCATGTTCTTACTAGATCTTTCAGAACATTGAAAATCTCTATGTCCTATGCCGCCACATTTTTAAAAAGTACCATTGAACTCCTTGCTATCATTCCCTCTCCTAAGTGTCTTATGATCATGTTCTAATTCAATGGTTTGTTTTTCTTTTCCATTGTCACTCGCATGTTTCTCCTTTCCTCTAGGGTTACCCTATCTCCTCTTCAACTTATCTTCTACTCTTAGTGCATACAGATAAGAACCCTCCACTTTAAAAATCCTCAACGTACTCAGCTCATCTTGAATATTAAATCTCAGACCATTAACATAGCTAGCCACCTTCTCCTTAGATACCTCTTTATGTCTAGATCTGATAGTCATCTTATAAAATTCTTCAGTATATTCCTTCACACTCTGATCTTTCTACTTCATGTTTTGCAATTTCTTAAAAAAATCTAATTCATAATCCTCGGGAATGAATTTAGCAACCATCACCTTCCATCTAGTGATTTTCAATTCACCATGTTCCTCTCTATCTTTCTGTAATTATGTCCACCACAAGGAAGCATGACCCTTCAACTAAGTATGTTCTAACATAACCCTTTGTGGATCTCTGATATCTTCAAGCTCAAATTAATCGTCCAACTCTCCAATCAAATCTATCAAATCCTATGGATAGAATGAACCAGTGAAAGTAGAAACATCCATCGTATGAATTTTACTTACTTGTGCCATAGCCCTCAACAATTTTTCTTCATCTGCAGGGATCTCAGCATCTAAAGTCTCAAGATCTTTAACAACTTCCTCATATTCCTCAGTCTCAGCATTCCTTCGGAATCCAGTCAACACATTTTTGATCTCATTCCTCATCTCAATTCTAAAGTCCTCCATTTTTTACAACCTTCTAGGGTTCATCCTTCTAGGCGGCATCTTTCCAATCCTTAGGTGCAATTGTCTCAACTTTGGCGATCTGATTACAAGGTTCTAATTTCCTCTCACTCAGAAATCTGAGACACACTTGCAGCCTATCGCTAGCTCAGAGATCTGTTCACCCTTGGTATGCCTTCAACAATCCAAAAAAGTCTATAAACTAGAAACAATCTCCCAAGTGATCCCCTTGCGCAAGTCCCCTGCAATTGCGAGCAGGATCTACGCTCTACCAACCCACAACAAACTCAACTAGGGCTTCACAAGCTCAGAAACTCGATATGTTAACACATGAACATCAACCTTGATCTGATACCACTTGACACAGTCATGACCATACCTTCCCCACTAGAGATGGTCCAACCATGCATCAAGAGTCAACACGGCGGAAATAACCAATTCGAAAACAGTAATAAATAATGAACATGCTATAACATATTGTTGCATTATCATAGAATCATACATTTACATCACATTGGCCTGCAAAATGAAGATTAAAAGTGTTTGGCATACATAACTGATTACAATACAAATTTATATCTAAACCCTAATGCCAACATCCCAAGGTTATCTCCTGATAACTGTCCCTAACAAAGAACAAGACCCTCAATACATAGAGCCTTCGTAACTCATAAGTCGGCCAAATCAATTACATTTTCCAAGAATAAGAAAACATAATACAACAATATAGGTCAGGACCCAATTCATAAAACATCTCAATGCTAATATGTAGAAATGATGCGCAATCCAAGAGAGATGTCAGCCAAAGATCCAAGAACATCAGGATATGAGTTACCAAGATTCGTCGATCAGGAAAATACTTCAGGAGATCAAAACACCTCGACTGACCATTAGAACATGAAGAACACACAAAACTGACCTTGAACCCAAAATATCTCCACAGTGAAGTATCCAAATGAGGTCCAAACCCAAACATAGGTGAAACATGATGTCTAGAAAAAACCCTCAAGTTCACAGCAAATAACTATCCAAAAATAAGGAATACTACTAGAAACATGGGAGTGCAAACAAAAACTAAACTAAGAACAAACTAAAAGGGAAATCTTTTTGGGTGATGCAAGATTGCCAAAGACCCAGGGATTATCCTTAATCAAATTTAACATAGTAAAGGTCAGAGTTTCCCCAATGGATATGGTCCAACCATGAAACAAGAGTCAACACAGTGAAAAAAACAAACTCAAAAATAGTAATAGGCAATAAACATTCTATAATTGATCTTCGCATTATCATAGAATCGGATATTTACATCACACTAGCCTTTAACATGAAGATTAAAAGCTTTCAGCATACATGCCTGATTATAAAAAAAATCTATATGTAAACCCTCATGTTAACCTCCCAAGTTTATCTCCTGAGAACTACCCCTAACAAAGAACAAGAGCCTCAATATATAGAGCCTTCGCAACTCATAAGTCGGCTAGATCAATTACATTTTCCAAAAATAAAAAAATGTAATACAAAAAAAAAGGTCAGGACCCAAAATATCTCAATGCTAAGATGTAGAAATGATGTGCGACCCAAGAGAGACATCGGAAAAAGATCCAAGAACATCGAGATATGAGTCACCAAGATTCGTCGATCAGGAAAATACTTCACGAGATCAGTAAACCTTGAATGACTGTCAGAACATGAAGAACACAGAACTGACCCTGAATCCAAAATATATCCATAACAAAGTATCAAATTGAGGTGCGAACCCAGACATCTAGGTAAAATATGATGTCCAGAACAAACCCTCAAGTTCGCAGCAGCTAACGATCCAAAACCAAGGAACACTACCAGAAACATAGAACTACAAACAAAAACTAAACTAAGAACCAACTGAAAGAGAAATATTTTTGGGTGATGCAATATTTTCAACAAACCAAGGATACTCTTGTATCAAACACCCCTGGTAAGAATAAAATGTTCCATAAGAGAAACTTATTAACATTTGACAGGATGTGTGAAATAAATCACATGCTCATTCTTGATCCAAATATCCTTTATATTTGCAACTCTCTATCTCTACACTTTTGCTTCATCTATATCCTCTATATCACATATTTGTACAAGATTTTTTACCACTAACTCCATTCTTTCACACAACTTAATTATTTCTGCTACAAACCTTCATCTGGTCAGCAACCAAGGTCTTCTACTGCTTCACTTTACCCTTCTTACAGTTTGATACCAATGTGTTCTCATATTTTTCTTCAAGATCCTTCTTCTGATCTACATCATCATTTGTATTGTTCTTCTTTAAAATGTAACTCTCTACCATGCTCAAATTCCTTTCACTTCTCCCCTCTGCCTCCTTCAAGGGAACCAAAGTAAACTTTTATCCATCCTTCTCTATTGTAACCAAATTTCTATTGCAATCATGAATAGCTCCCCTATCAAAATTTTCAAGGTCTACCCAATATAACATGATAAGCACTCATAGATACCACATCACATAACACCTCATCCCTGTATGGTCCAATTCTAAAGATGGTCAAACCCCGCTCTTTCACCTCCACCATGTGTTCATCTAAAAACCAACTTATCCCATAAGGACAAGGATGTTTAAGCCTCTGCAATCCAAGATTGTGCACCATCTCTTCCAATACTATATTATCAGTACTACCACAATCCATGACAACTTTACAATATTTACCTCCTGATTTGCAAACAGTCCTAAACAAATTCTGACTTTGTAAAGGTTTAGGTTCTCTCTCACTCAGCATGATTCTCCTAAGCATAATAGATACTCTTATCTCCGGTTTTGCTATACCTTCCACAAGTTCATCAATAGTCTTATCCTCATGTGCCACAAGATTTTTTCTACCCAAGTTCTTATTAGATCCTTTAGAACATTGAAAATCTCTATCCCCTATGCCACCACATTTGAAACAAGTACCCTTGAACTCCTTGCTTCCATTCCCTCTCCTAAGTGTCTTATGATCATGATATACTTCAATGGTTTTCTTTTCTTATTCATTGTCACTCGCTTGCTTCTCCTTTCCTCTAGCTTTACCTTGTCTTCTCTTCAACTTAGCTTTTGCCCTCAGTGCATATTGATAAGCATCCTCCACTTGATAAATCCTCAACATACTCATCTCATCCTAAATATTAAATCTCTGACTATTAACATACCTATCCACCTTCTCCTTAGATACTACTCGGTGTCCAGATTTGAGAGTCCTCTTATAAAATTATTTAGTCTATTCCTTCACACTCATATCTTTCTCCTTCGGGTTCTACAATTTCTTAAACAATTATAATTCATAATCCTCATGAATGAATTTATCCTTTAATCTAGAAACCATCACCTTCCATCTAGTGATTTTCAATTCACCGTGTTCCTCTCTATCTTTCTGCAATTATTTCCACCATAAGGCAGCATGACCCTTCAACTTAGTCTGTGCTAACATAACCCTTTACGGATCTTTGATATCTTCAAGCTCAAAGTAATCTTCTAGCTCTCAAATCCAATCTATCAAATCCTCAGGATGCAATGAACCAGTGAAAATAGAAACATTCATCTTATGACTTTTACTTACTTGTGTCGTATCCCTCAACAATCTTTCTTCATTTGTGGGGATCTCAACATCTACAGTCTTAAGATTTGTAGTAGCTTCCTCATATTCCTCTTCAGTCTCACAATTTCTTTGCAATCCAATCAACACTTTTATGATCTCATTCCTCATCTCATTTCTAAAGTCCTCCTTTTTTCTAGCATTCTAGTGTTCATCCTTCTAGGAGGCATCTTTCCAATCCTCAGGTGCAATTGTCTCAGCTTCGGCGATCTGATTACAAGGTGCCAATTGCCTCACTCGGTGATCTATCAGACACATTTGCAGCCTATCGTCAACTCGGCGATCTATTCACCCTTGGTATGCCTTCAATATTCCAAACAAATTTCTCAACTATCAACAATCTCCCAAGCGATCCCCTTGTGTAATTCATCTACAATTATGGGCCATATCTATGCTTTATCACCCCACAGAAAACTCAACTAGGGCTTCGTAAGCTTAAGTACTTGATCTGCTAACACAGGGACGTCAACCTTGCTTTGATACCACTTGACATAGTCATGGATGGATTTTTCCCATTGGAGATAGTCCAACCATGCAGCAAGAGTCAACACAACAAAAATAACCTACTCAAAACTAGTAATAGACAATCAACATGCTATAGCAGATCTTTTCATTATCATAGAATCAGATATTTACATCACACTGGCCTGCAACATGCAAATTACAAGATTTTCACATACATTTCTGATTACAACAGAAATCTATATCTGAACCCTCATGCTAACCTCCCATGGTTATCTCCTAATAATTTCCCCTAGCAAAGAACAAGAGCCTCAATATATAGAGCCTTCATAACTCATAATTCAGCTAGAACGATTACAATTTCTAAGAATAAGAAAACGTAATACAACAATATAGGTCAGGACCAAATTCATAAAATATCTCAATGCCAAGATGTAGAAATGATTCGCGATCCAAGAGAGACGTCGTCCAAAGATCCAAGAACATCGGGATATGAGTCACCAAGTTTTGTCAATCGGAAAAATACTTCACAAGATCAAAAAACCTCCATCAATCGTTAGAACATGAAGAACACACAGAATTGGCCCTGAGTCTAGAATAGCTCCACAACAAAGTATCCAAATGAGGTGTGAACAGAGACATAGGTAAAACATGATGTCCAGAACAAACCCTCAAGTTCGTAGCAGCTAACGATCCAAAACCAAGGAACACTACTAGAAACACAGAACAGCAAAAAGAAACTAAACTAAGAAAAAACTGAAAGGGAAATCTTTTTGGGTGATGCAAGATTCCCAACAACCCAAGGGTGATCTTGCATCAGAAACCCCTGGTTATGTTGATTTGTGGTGGAAATAATCATTACCTCTTTGTTTCTTCGGTAACCAAGTACAAAATCCATGCTAATAGCTTCCCAAGGTTTAGTTGGCACTATCAAAGGTGTATACAATCCAGTATTCTAACTACTTCCTTTTGCAACTTGACAAATTACACATCCTTGAACACTCACTCACCAAAGCCACTGTCTTTTCAATACCAAATTGTCTATCTAATCCTCCACAATATTTCTCCTTAACCAAGTTATCTGTCATTAAACTCCTAGTTATACAAAAATGAATTCCTCTAAATAAAATACCATCCTAAATGGCATAATCCAACCACTTGCTTCGGTCTGCTATAACAGGTTCTCTGCAAGCTTTCTAGGGTTTTTTAAACTCAAGTTCATCTTCATACAAAGTCTTCAAATCATCAAATCCCAACACTTCAATTCTCATCTCTGTAAGAAAATTCCTTCTTCTACTCAAAGCATAAGAAACTTTGTTTGACTTACCACTCCTTTTTTTCAACATAAATGTATAATTATGTAAGAATTCAACCCATCTCATATATCTCTGATTCAACTTACTCTGACTGTTCAAATATTGCAATGCTTGATGATCAGTATACAACACAAACTCCTTAGGCAACAAATAATGTCTCCACTTTTTCAAAGCTTGAACTATGGCATGTAATTTATGATTGTATACTGAATATCTTTTCTCTGCATCATTTAACTTCTCACTAAAATAAGCAATAGGTCCACCTTCTTGAGTTAACATTGCTCCAATGGCATTCCCACTTGCATCACAGTCCACTTGAAATACCTTATTGAAATCTAGTAAAGCTAACATAGGTTGTTCAGTCACTTTTTTGTTTTAACAATTCAAAACTCCTACTTTCTCCATGTGTCCACTTAAATTCTTTTATGTCACCTTTCATTGTCTAAGTCATAGGATTACAAACCAAACTAAAATTCCTTATGAACTTCCTGTAAAAACTATCCAACCCCTAAAATGATCTTACTTCTCCAACACTATCAGGTGTAGGCCAATGAACAATTGCTTTAACCTTCTCAGGATCCATTTTCAAACCATCAGCAAATATCACAAAACCCAAGTATACTATATCTTCTCTCATTAAAGAACACTTCTTGATATTTATCAACAACTTCTCTTCCCTTAATGTCTATATTACTTGTCTTAGATGCAACAAATGATCCTCTTTACTCTTACTGAAAATCAGAATGTCATCAAGGTAAACAATCACAAACTTACCCAATAATTTCTTCAACACTTCATTCATCAGCCTCATGAAAGTACTCGGTGCATTAGTCAATACAAAAGGAATCACCAACCACTCATACAATCCTTCATTTGTCTTAAATGCAGTCTTCCACTCGTCTCCTTCTCTGATTCTAATCTAATAATATCCACTCTTCAAATAAATATTTGTAAAATACTTCACTCCACTTAAACAATCCATTATGGCATCCATCCCAGGTATTGGAAACTATACTTCATTGTGATCCTATTTATAGCTTTGGAATCAATACACATTCTTCATTCCTCTTAGGTGCTAATAATGTTGGTACTGCACAAGGACTCAAACTTTCTCTAATCAAACCCTTCCTCAACAATCCTTGCACTTGCCTATTCAATTCTTCAATCTTTGTTGGTGTCATCCAATGTGTTATTTTATCAGGCAAACTTTCTCCATGGATTAGATCCATACAGTGTCTAATACTCCTCACAGGCGGTAATCCATCAGGCACATTATCTAAAATTATGTCTTTGTTGGTACCCATATACACCCCAGTTTTTAAACTTTCATGTTTGGGGTCTTGAATCTCCTTGAACTACTTTGAACCAAGGTTCAAAGAGATTCGAAGTGGTTCAATCACAGGTTCAAAGGTTCAGAAACTCAGAGTTGCAGATTCAAAGTTTGCAGAGCCAGAGTTCAAGTTTCAATTTTAGATGAACGCCATTATCAGATTTGAAATGTGAATTCAATATGCAGATTCAGTTTTAGACCCACAGTCCCAAATGCAGATTTTGAGGTGTACTTGTTCAGATCGATTGTCAGAACAGTGAACCAGAACACACATGTGCCATAGTTCAGAATCAAGTAAATAGGTACAAAAGTTCAGAAGGTTCTTGGCTCGAGTCAAAGTACTGAAATTTAAAGATACCCTAATTCAGATTGAATGGTTCACATTAGAATTCTCTAGGTGCACGTAGATGAATCATCCCGTAATCAACACAAGAAGTCGGCTCCATATGATCATCGGACTTTCTGAAGTACACATGCATTGATATATATGCAACATTTGTAATGATCAAGATTTTAGATTTCACTCTACGGTATATATGGATGGAGCCTTTGATAGAACATTGATGAAATACACATTGAAGGCAGAGTTATTCATCCCGCTAAGTCATGACTTCATTTAGATATGGTCTCTTCTCTAGGGAAGGATAATAAAACCACCAAAAGTACACCGCTAAGTTTAGAATGATGACTAAATCAAATATCACGGTGGAGGCATTGTGAACAGAGAGAAAGATTTAAAAATTCCAGAAGCTATTCATGCCCGATAAAATGCTCACACAACCGCAGTGGTCGATCTCCCAATCAAGCTTGAGCCCGATATGTTTTGAACAGCCGACAGTTACGAAGAAAAAGAGATGTTTTATATATATTTGGGTGAGCTTCATGTCTCTCATAGCGAACATACGGAGGAAAAAGATAAAATATTTTAACTGATAAGGCACAGAGGTACTCTCAAGCTCAAGCTTTCAAAATAGGCATCTTGTTCGACATAGTGAATCTCGGAGATCAAGGTAGAAGAGGTGTAAACAGGTGTCGGAAAATTAAAAATACTTTAATAGCATACAGCGTTATCCATATCTGAACCTAACTCTTTGTCCACATGATCATCTAGCAAGCCACAGCGCCAAGCGGGTGTCTCCACAAGCTGACAGCGAACCACCAGATGCCGATGCAATGATGTCAGGGAACATGATCACAATCTCCTCCATGAAAACTCGCTCTTGAATTATGATGACAGGCAAAAAGCCACATCCTACACATCTGGCGCAGAGCCAAGATGACACTCGGCAAACAACATGGAAATCACAAATAAAAGAAGACACTCAAAGGATCGACAGTGCATGTGAAGTGTTTGACAGAATGCTCGAGCCCGATAGGCATAAGGAGTACGCGTGACAGCTATGATGAACCAAAGTCAAGTGGAATGTGCCTTCATTGTTCGCGACTCCAAGCACTCCAACTACCGAAATGATCATTGAAGCCGCAGTGATGCATTTGTTAAGACTCGAGGCATTGGTTTAAAAAGTCAGAACCCAAACCAAGAGTTAGATGTCGAGTGAAAAAAGCATCGCAGCCAGGTAAAGGTTTGAAAACAGAAAGGTTAGAACACCGTCTATTTATCAAAAGGGAGACATCGGCCATAATTTTAGAAAGAGTAATGTGTGATGGCGTTCAGTTTCTTATCGATGAGAATGCCGAGCCCCTGGCACTAGAACCAATCATCCAAAACTTGTTAGCGCTGCAGCAAAACCCTTTTACATTCTTTTCTATACGCAGGCATGTCTTAAATGCTCTTCTTTGAATGTTATCTGGGCCAGATGGTGAAAATGTTAGAAGTGTTGCAAGATCAGCTAATGGGGTTTCTATTCTTTTACCTCTAATGGAAGGTTCTGATCAAAAACTAAGGGAGTCTGTTTTTAAATTGCTCTGTAGTCTTTCAGAGGGGGGTTCTCAAGAGATTTCAGATTTCCTTCTGAATGGAAAGAAGTTGGAGCTTTTTGTGTCTTTTCTTGAAAGATGATTCGCGTGGTGATATACAAGCAGCTGCTGCAGACAGAAAATAGTATCGTACAATACACTGATCACAGACAACACTGTAATCAATTGTTTAAGTGAATATTGAGGCATTGCCATATGGGTCTCAACCTTCTGAAGAATCTGGCACTTGGATTCATGTGTCAACTCCCAAAAAATCCTGAAAATATTGTTGCTGATCTAAAGAAAGACTTAGTGCCTCGTGAGGACATGTCTGCAGATATATGTGCATGGAATAGTGTTGGTAATGCAGTAAGT
>MU223900.1:518468-539687 GCA_018584345.1 Thuja plicata
TTTTTGATAATGTTTATAATATGAATAAAATTATAAACCTTACAAAGATGTAGAGGTAAACATTTTTAAGAAGTCACATGCCCGTGGAAAAGTTAAAAAAGATTAATGTTGGCAATCGAAGGTAATTCCAAGAATCAGTTATCGAAACTGAAAAAGACTATCAAAATGTAACGGTAATAAATATGCTCACGAAATAAAAAAAGAGGTTCCAATTTTCTGAGTTTTGGCTGGGAGACTTTGAGCTACAGCAGAACAGAGGCTGCGAATATAGGGATAGGGAGTTCCAGATTCCACCTAACCCGAGACTTTGTGCTGGGGAAGGAGTAGATTTTAGTTGTAATGCAGGGTAGGGGAGATATGATTTTCCAGATAATGATTAATGTACAGGCACAACATAGTCTTTGTTGTTTTGCTACATTCAGAGAAGAAATGTTTGCATATTAAAACTTTGATTTTAGATGCTCACTTCCTGATTGAGGTTCATCTTTGAATGATATCAATTTCTTTTGAATGTATACCTGTATCTCTGATCATCAACATGATCATCTACGGACTTTGTGTTGTAGCTGTTTGTGTATTTGGAAAGGATATTTCATTTTTTCTTTCTCAGTTTCTTTCTATAGTGCAGTTTTTAGGTAGATATTTTCTTGTAGTTTTTAGTGTTAATTGTCTTTCTAGTTGGTTAAATCTTTTGCTTCTATTTTGTGTTTACAAATAGAAGTTTGTAAGCCTTTATTGCTTTCAGGTCAAAAGCATCCACATTTAATTCATTGTAAATCTCACACGGGGAGCTGTACCCAGTCAATTCAGAGGGCACTTACGTTCCTCATAGCGAAGTGACCCAACTATTGTGTTGCAATTTGTCTTTCGACCTTGGGTGTTCAGGAGTCATTTTCGTGCAGGTGTTTTGGGAAGACAAATCTGTTAACCAACAGTCTTCATATTTTGTCAGCATTTCTTTCACTTCCATAGGATGTTCTTCTTCGGATTCCAAATCAGACTTCGTAGGAATCAAAGCATAAAACATACTATTACTTTTAAAACCATCCAAGAATTTCCTTCCTTCAACCAAACAAATTCTAACACTAGTACAATTCTCATTCTTAGGAGCCTCAACTAAGGGTAACAATACTTGTTTTATCTCATTAGCCATAATAGTATACATATTATTTCTCCCATCATGTAAAGCTTGTCTATCATACTGTTACGGTGTACCCAACAAAACATGACACACATCCATAGGCATAATATCACAAATAATTTCATTATCATAAGACCCTATCTTCAATTTCACCATGCATTGTTCACTTACCAATACCTTATGATCATCCTTGATCCATGCAATTTGATAAGGTTTCACATGCTTCAAACTCTGCAATTGCAACTTATTCACCAATTCCTCAGGGTTAGGTTATCTAAACTACCACTGTCAATGATCATTTTGCAACACTTTCCTTCAAGTCTGCATCTTGAGTTGAACAAAATTATTCTTATCATTAGATCTTGATCTTCCTCCTCATTATATAGAACTCTCCTTGCCATTAGGGATTCTCCATCTTCAGGTTGATTCAAAGGTCCACTAGACTCCTCTTCGACAAAAGCATTTCAGCCAATGTTCTTTGTCTTATTGTTTGTATTTCGTTGAGTACATTCAAAATCTCAGTGTCCTTCACCACCACACTTAAAGAAAGTTCCTCTAAATACTCTTTTATCATCTCTTGTAACTATCGGAACCACCTCCTTTCTGAAAAAAATTCATTCCTTCGATATGAGTTCTCTTCCTTGAATTATGCCTTTCCTTTATTCTGATCTGAATATGATCTAACTCCTCCAAAAGATCTACCTCTCTGGGAGCTTCCACCTATTCCTCTTTGTCTTTGCTCATTTTTTTTTTTTAATTTATCCTCGGCTTTTAGCACATATTGATAAGCTTCCTCTACACTTTGCAATTTACCCAAACTAATCTCATCCTGAATAGATGTCCTAAAACCATTCAAGTATCTTGCAACCCTCTCAACATCATCATATGTAAGTCGAGATCTAATATCCAACCTATAGAATTCTTCAGTATAACCTTTCACACTAATATCTCTTTGCTTCAAATTTTTCAACTTTTTAAACAAACTTACTTGATAATCAGCAAGTAAGAACTTAGCTTTCAATTTGTTCACCATCTGATCCCATGATCTAATTTTGTCTTTTCCCCTTCTTTATCTATCGGTCTACAAATGTTCTCACCATGAAGATTCATGTCCTCTCAACATTGTGCAAGCATATTTCACCTTCTAATCTTCATCAGTACCTTCATAATCAAAGTATTTCTCCATCTTTGTGATCCAATCAATTAATTCATTTGAAACAAAGTTACCATGATAATTAGGTGGATTAAAATGTGGTCTTGCATTGACTCTAGTTAGGGATTTTATGAATCTGTCATCTCCTTGTTCAAGTTCAGGTTCAAGGTGCTCTTCACCTCCTTCAGCAAATTCTTCATTTGTTTCTTCCTCTTCATCACTTACATCATCAACATGTCAACCTCTTCTCTGGGTTGTTTCAATAGCATCCAATCTAGCTGCAATATGTATCAACATATCCAACACAACTAGATCTACATCTCTCCTTCCACCTCTAGTGTTTCCTCTTTGAGTCATCGTCTCGTAAGTCTTTTGCAACTATGGGCCAAATTCTCACTCTGCCACCCCAAAAAAAATCTACTCTAGACTTTGCAAGCTCAGAAACCATGATTTGTAGCAACAAAATCGAAAACCAACTCTATTACCACTTGGTGAAGCCAAGGAGAGGAAGAACCTCAAATAATTCAATTCAATCCTTGTAGCATGAGTCACACAATGGAAACAAAAAGCAACAATAGAGAGAAATGTGAGATCAGCCTTCTTTATTATCAGAAAATCATATACAATGGATCTGCAACATGCAATCACACATGTCAGGAATACAGGCCTGATTACAATCAAAATTCCTTAAACAATCCTTAGCATTCAACTACAGCAAGATAACTTATGAGAGTTGCCCCTTAGGAACAAATCCATAAGCTTATAAAGCCTTCGCAAACATCAACTTGGCCTAGAGAGATTACATTTTCCAATAAGAAGAAAACGTATTACAAAATGTAGGTCGGGAACCAAATCATAAGAATATCCCTCAAATGAAGGAAACATGAATTATGATCCCTCAAGTAGGTCGTCCACAAATGCAACAACATAGAGAAATGAGTTGTTAAGCTTCATCGGTCGGGAAATCTTTCGTGAGATCAGTAAAATTCAAATTGGCCGTAAAACATGAAGAACAATACAGTCTCACCAAGAATCTGCAAGATCTCATGCACAAAGAAGCCATATACAATGCAAAGCCAGAAGAAGGTTCAACAGGATGCCACGAACTCGTTGTAAGGATCGGAACTGCCAAAGATCCAAACTGAACTAACGCAGAAATAAATTCAGAGAATGATCAAACAGGAAAACATAAACCAAATGGTTTTTGGTTGATGCAAGATTTCCAAGATCCCAAGATGTTCCTGGCATCACTATTAGTGGTTTTCATGCAGTGTGAGGATGTTGTTAGGGGGCATTGTGAGGTATCATGTTTATCCCCTACTGGTGGTCTGATCCCCAACCTTGGGTTCTTCTAGAAATGGTGTTGGAAGTGGACTCTCAGTGTTTGGCTATGATGGAAAAGATCTAGTTTGATGTTGTCCTTTGATGATGGTCAGGGGCCCTCACACTGTGTCAAGGCTATAGTGGCCTTCTTGGTGGAGGGAGTTTTTGAATGCAAGGAGGTTGGTGTTTCTTTCTGGGCTGACATTTGGGAGATCTGTATGTTCTCTTACCTCGTGCCTCTTGGTAGTGTTTGGATTAAACCCTATTTTTCAAAAGGCGATTTTCAGTGGAAGGCCCTTTTGGGGCATATGTTTGGTTACTTTGATGGCCCTATAACCTCTATTTTGTTTTGGGCCACTAGATGCACCTACCTGATCCATGTGTTTTGTGATATAGAGGTTTATGCTTTTCTCTTCAATTGTTCCGGTGAAGAGATCAATTTTACACAGGACTTGTTGGGTCTTGATGGTGGCTCCCAGTGTTAATAATGGTGACTTCTTTGAATTCTAGTGCTGAGTTTTTATTTTCTTTTGCACTGTCTATTTTTACTGGTATGGACAGCGGTCTTATTTTTTCTGGTGGTCAGTCGACCAATGGTAGTTTTCAAGGTCGCGACCTAGTCTTTGGTTGTTTTTGGTTATGGATTGGTACAAACTTGGGATTGTTCTTTCCATTGTTGATTTGGGGTGTATTCCGATTGCTTTAGTGAGGGTTTGGCACACTCTATTTGTTTCCTCCCCTTTCAAGGTTTGTATAGAGGTGGAAGAGTCCCCTATGGAGGTGGAAACTTACTTCATGAAAGAGGATATTGGTTGTACCTTTATGTGGTCTTCTCGTTGTGGGTGTTGGAACAAGGGTTGGAGTCAACTCTCCCTTCTATTGGTCTCTTTTAGTTTTGTTCCTATAAAGGTGGGCTCCTTTTCTATTGTGGAGGAAAGGAGTCTTGCAAAAAGGGAGTGGATTTACTATGGGGTGATGTTTTTAACTAGAAGATTTTGGGTACCATTTTACTACCCAATGTAAAGGCTTGGATTGCCTTCAAGATCCCCTTGTATGAACACCCCACTTGGTGGGTTGCTGGTCGTATGATGTCAAAGGCCCTTTTTGGACTCTATATTACAAGTGGCCAATTGTGGCCCTCATTCTCTAAGCGACCTTTTTTAAGGAAGTTTAGTATTTTTGTTAATTATGTTTCCTATGTGACCTTGACATGTAACAACCAGCACCTTTGTTTTTGTGTTGTTGATCTCTTGACTGCCCCTGGGTTGTAGTTTTGTAAGGGTTAGCCCCCTTGTTTGGCTTCCGATTATAATAAAAAATAATTTATAAATTGAAAATGTGGTTCCTACAATTTTAAATAATTAATAAAATTTAAGATCTAATTAATTAGGGGGAGAATTTAAGACTCGTTATTATTTTTTAATAATTTTTATATTACCATTTGTAAAACTTGTTATACATATTTGTAATATAACGTCCTCTACCATTTGAAAATAAATATAATTTATTTATTTATTTATTTTCTATTAGATATAAGGAAGGCATTACAAAATTAGAATCTACAGATCTTCATCATGTGAAATTTTGATTGCATAAGACCCTTAACCCATTACAAGTTTGATTCCACTACATTCTTCCCCCCATTACATATATAAAAATATACAATAGATACTAATAACTTGGAAGGAGGCTCTACAAAGTCAAAGAGCCTAAAACAACCTAGGTTGAAAATGTAGTAGTATACAAACCAGAAAATCAGCTAAGACAGTAAAAAGATAAAGATTTTTGTGTTGGAACCAATTTCAATAATAGAAAAGTTCACTTTTCTCCAATGGTATTGAGCATTGCAAGAAGAGACTCGTTATGGTCTTTAGCAATAGCTACCAACTAGAATGACACTATAGATAGCTTTACATTGGAACAACCAAATAATAGGATACATTGATGAAAAGACTCTGAAATTATGTTATGAGAATAGTGTAAGCCTAGAAGAGCTAATTTCTAGTTTAAGTTTTTGCCAAATATGGTAAGAATAAAAGTCATGATGGCTTGTCAAATTTGATGATTATGCTTGCAAGTCTAGAAGGCATGTTTGATAGTTTCTATTTTGAGACAAAAGGGACATTTGGTGGAGTGATTTGGAAGAAAGGTAAGAGGTCCTCCCACAACAATTTTGTAATGAATAATCTTTCATGCTAAATATTGAGCTTTGGCCTTAGCTATAGATTTCCACACAACAATTCTCAAGCTACACCACTTCGATATTGACAAATTCAAAGTCCTTTTCAAATTTACTCTTGGTTGAATTTGGATTGGAGGGAGCGTTTAAGGTAAATTAGTTTAAGAGGGAAAAAATTTATATTATAACTTTTACACCACCTCCAATCTTTAAAGAAATTGCATGAGATGAGAGTAGAAAGCTTTAACTGAAGGTCCAAAGGAACAAAATCATGAACCTTGTGAATATCAGTGATAAGAGTTTGAGACAAATTGAAGTCATTCTTGAGTTGCACGTAATTTTTCCAAATTAAGGAAGTAAACTCCCATATATCCCTAAATTCCATTATGTCATTTTTGAAAAGGAGTTTGTTATGTTATAGAGAATTGATAGCAAGAGGTTGTTCTTGGAAATTAATTAATTTGTTCCACCAAATGGAAGAAGTAGAGAAACTCATGCCATGGTTGAGATCTTGGCATTTCCATTCAAGAAGAGGAGAAACTAGTTATCAAAGATTACATATGCTTAAAATTTATCTAGAGGCTTGGAGCTTGAAATATTTAGCCATAAGAATTTTATCTTTCCATCAAACATCTTTCCAAGCACCTTTAGCTTTGGCATAAGCGATTATATGCCTTATAAGGGATTTCCATGGTGTTGATTTGTGAAGAGATCCAATACTTCATTTAACAATGAGGAAAATCTCTTGTGTGAAAGGATCTATCACTCCAAAACCTCCTTTTTTTTTGGTTGAATGCAATAGAGCCATGAAACAATTAGTTGTCCTTTTTTGTTTCATTTTCCCTAAAGAAACTCTAATTAATTGAGTAAGTTGTTTATAATAGCTTTTACAAGGAAGCCAACATGATGAAATGTACACATGACTTGCAATGAGGATTTTGTTAGCAATTTGGATGCGTTCAGCCATTGAAAAAAATGTGTTTGATCATTGTTGCAGCTTTTGTTTTAATTTACTAATAAAACCACGTTCACATTTCAAATAGGGACACTCCAATCTCGAAAGGGATACCAAGATATCTTAAAATAATACCATGAGAATTGAACTTCCATTGTGGAGGAACCCAAGGAGGTGGTTGGTCTGCTCAAATAATCCAATATTTTAATTTAGTAAGTGAGAGTTGGGATCTAGAAATTTAACAAAACAGGTGTAATACATCAAGGGTATTAGTTAGTTATTCTTTAGAGATATGAATGAATAATAAGCTATCAGCAGCAAAGTGTGAGTTAAGGGCAATTTCTGCCAAGTAGAGAAATACCATGAATAAGATTTTGTCTTTTAGCATGGTTCAAAAAGTAGCCAAGTGCATCAGTTGTGAGAACATAAAGGAATGGGGCTAAAGGACAACCTTGTCTTATTGATCAGTGCAAAGGAAAGGTTTCAGTGATTGGGCCATTAATTGCTAGGCAAGCATTAGCATCCGCAAAGAGACGTTTAAGGTAATGATTTGTCTGAGACATATTCTCATCGAAACTCCTTTCCTCACCTCATAATCATTTGAGCAATCTACTTAATAATCTTCAAAATGTGGTAGGTGTTAAAATTATGAGGTCAACAATAAGCTATTATTCACATAATTCTTCCTATCAAAAAGGAAAGGGTATTTATCATAAGGAGAAAGTATATACCTCAACATTACTTTATCCAAATTTAAGGCATCCTACTGTGATTGACATTCATAAAAAACAAGTCTAATTGGGAAAGAAATCCTTGATTTCTTCCTCTCACTGCATATCTTATTTACATTACATACTTGTCGCCACACTTCTATTAGAACATGCTTATCCTCGACATATTTGGGAAGCTTACTGGGAAATGCATCAGCCTCTAAATTTTTAGTAAGAGAATCTTGAGAAATGAATAAAATGGCTAATGTATTGATCAATCAATTGGATCACCCTGCTAAGAGCTTGACATAGGTCTTGTAGCTCTCCTAACAATCTTTGTAAAAGTATCATTGAATTTCCTTATTTTTTATAGCTCATGTCTAATTGCAAATCATGGTAAAAACCATACATTTGCACATCATTGTGAAATTCTTCAGTGTGTTTGAGCCCTTGTCATTAGCGTGTGCATGTCATCGCATAGAAAATATATGAGGATATATTAAAAACACTTGTTGAGAGTTAAATTGGTCCGCAAGAAATGAAGTCGCCCATTGATTATGCTTGTCCATTCTAAGTATTAATCCCTGACACAAATGGCTTGCATGAAGAAGAAAACCCACTTTTCAAATTCATGATCCCTTTCGTTACCTCTTAACCTATGTAATAGGACTAAGATGTCAACTACTTTCTCAACTGCAATTTCCCCCTTTTAGGCATTATAAACCACTCTTTGGCAATTACATTCTTTATAACCCTTTCTTCTTGTTGAACCAACTTTGTGATATTGAGAAGGTGAAATTTGCAAACTCTTCCCTTTCTGGAATTCTAAGGGAATTGTTAATGGTATCTCTATGCAAAGTGATCAAAATTATATCGTCATTAGCTTTTATTTGTCCTATATTTTGGTCATAATGATTTATGCATTCTAAGACCAAGTTCATACATTAAACTACAACTAGAAATGTGGCTCCTTCGTAATGATTCATGCATTCTAAGACCAAGTTCATACATTAAACTACAACTAGAAATGTGGCTCCTTCAATAAGACAACTCTCTTTTAACTTTTTTGTGATCAAATGTTGGTTTGCATTGGTTATTAAACCACAGTTCTAAAGTAACATGGCCTAATTCGGTCTCACCTATTTCAAGAAAAGTTCCACCCAGATCGTACAAATGTTCACCACCAAGGTATTTGGACTTCATCCTAACGAATTCATTGTCTTAACCCTTTCTACTTCACAATTTAACTTTACAGAACGAAAATAAGAAGCTCAGATTAAGCAAGCTTTGTTCAAGGGTACCCACCAATTTACGTATGCCAGCTCAAAGATCTTCACTTTCCTCTGTTCTGAAATTTCTCTCATTTTGATTTTTATCCGGTGCTCTTCAAAACCTTATTTATTGCCTTTAATTACTTTGAAATGGCAAATTCACGAGTCCTTACCATTAATTAATGCAGCACTCGATTCACTTACTTCGGCTCTGACAATCATTAATGAATAAGTACCCAGGCTGCCACCTTTGTAGATGAGGCCATCATCTACTTCGCCTTTGAGCTTGGTTTATGAAACCCTATCACAATCCGACAATGGTTCTAAAACCATCTCTCATTTCTTCCATCTCTTCGCTCACATCTTAATATCTTATTTTTCAATTGGAAAGCTGAACTCCATGTCTTTGCCTACGAATTAGATTGTGAAAACCTTGTTGGCAACTGACACGGTTGTGAGAAAAATAATGGACGAGCTTTGCCAGACTCAAAACAATTTGTGACAACCTCGTTGACTCCAACATGAGTTTCAAAACATTTAGTAGGTCTCGATAAAGACTTAAGAGAGATTAAAATAGAGAGGATTTATAGTTTAACAAAGGGGTCAGAATTTCAACAAGTAGTGGAAACTTAGGCGAACTACAACATGGCTGTGACAATCCATTTAATATCTATAATTGTTAATATTTTCAAATTTCTTAGAACTTGATCGGGCACAACTTCGGGCTCTAGTTGTGAGCATCCCATATTGGAGTGCGATGTTGTTTTCAAAACTTATAGAAAGATCTACAAAGACTTATATTGACAAAGAAACGACAACTTTATGAAGCCTTGAAGAGGTTGTGAGAACCCCATCAAATGTCAACAAAGGTTTTAAAACACAAGATAATGTCTGACAAACCTACATAATTTTTAAACTACTAGGCCATGCTATTTTGAGGGTTTTAAACATTTAAGCACAAATTCTATGAAACATAAGAATAACATGAAGCTTTTGGACATGCGGGAAAAATTGTGATAAGTTAGAAATTTGTATTTTGTATTCACTATCAAGTGTGCATTTACTTGTATTACATATATGTCCATGTAGGTTAACACCACCATTAGGGTGGGTTTTTAACACCATATTGCTCCAAGTCAATTGCAGTAGTCATCGTTTACGTTAGTCATCGTTTGCGTTTCAGGTTATTTAAAAAAAAATGTGTGCAAAATTTGTATGGTTTTAAAATGAGTTAAAATATATGTTTTAACCCAATTTATACACATGCTTTATTTGACCTTGTAGGACCTTGTTAGTAATACTTTTGACCCTAAAGATTCCATGGAGAACGTGTCTCGAGATGAGCAACAAAAAAAAACATAAAATCTTGATTATATTTAAATCAATTATATTATAACAGTTGTGAATTACTCAAAGTTATCTTAAATTTAATACTTTCTCATGCTTTTTGTGTTCTTCTATAGCATGAGACAAGTCCAAAATTTCTCATAGCACTTAAAGCACAACATCTATATCACCTAGACATGGGAGGAGATGAGCAACCTCATATGGTAATTTATATGATTTTATAAATTTAAGTGAATAAAATAATTTTATATTTGACTTCAAGTTTATGGTTCATGTGCATTGAAGAGGACTTGATTTTAGAGACATTTCCATAGACGAGATATATATCTTTTATAACGTTTCAGGTTTTAGTATATTGCACATGGACAAGATCTTTATATATTTCAATACATTTTGTGGACTCTATATAGATGTTTTAATATTTCAAGATTTCATGTACTGGATCTCTTTATATGTTTCATTATTTCGTGGACTCTATATGTGAGCTCGATATATATAAAAATGTCTTATTTTCATGGAGTTTCTATTGTCCAATATTTTACAAACTATTATTGTTTTAGTATCACATGTACATTTATGCATTTTAAATTCAACAATTCTTAGATATAATTTATGTCCATTAAAAATTATAACATCTTGAACTTTAAAACTCAAGCAATTTACAAACTTATAACATTTAAAATAAACGTACATAACAATTCATTAGTAGCCAATTAGGAGCTTATAACATGTTACATTAAAAATGAAGCAATAAATACAAACTTATAAAATACACATTAAATGTATATAAAATTGAAAGTGTAGCATTACATAGGAATATAAGAAATAACATTACAATTGATCAACTTTAAATAGTTCAAGAATACTAAATTGAACCAATGAATCACTACGATTGCAATTAGTAAAGACAAACATGTTCGATATATTCTTGTATAGGACCTGCCATAACAAATGAATGCAAGTAAATTAAGTATATTGAATACACAATAATTACAAAAATGCTATTAACTATATAATATGTAACTAATCAAAGTAACTAATTACATTCAATTAATGCTTACCATATTGTGGGAATTCATTAACTTGTCCCGAGTTGAATGCACAAACATAGTAGTTGTCGACAACATGTAGTTGTAAGATACCTACAACAAAAATTAGGAGACCTACAACAAAAATTAGTTAGATATAAAATATGGATGGAACTTAAGGGGAGAAGCACTTGATCAATCTCTCAAACTATGTATCATGTGATCACATTAGATAGAAATAATTAGGATCTGTTGTTTAACGTCCTAGCTAGAATGAGAGTTGAAGGGATCACTAGATAATGTCTTAAGGGGTTCTGATAGGATGGCTAAAGGGGAGAAGCACTTGATCAATCTCTCATACTATGTTCAATGAATGTGTTCGAAGTATGTATCATGTGATCGCGTTAGAAAGATTTAATTAGGATCTATGGTTTAAGGTCCTAGGTAAAATGAGAGCTCAATTGGTCACAAGAGAATGTCTTAAGGGGTCCTAATCGAATGGGTTAAGGGGAGAAGCACTTTATCAATCTCTCAATCTATGTGATGAATGTGATGAAAGTATGTATCATGTGATCGTTTAGATAGACATTAATGAACATCACATGCCTATAAATTAAAAGCAACACGGCCAATAGATGACCTTTCAATATCCCCAAGAGGCTTCCCAAAAGGTGTCTTTTCAACTTTCCAAACTAGGTCCCTAAAAGGATGTCATTTTCCATTTTTATTCCAATCATTCAATAAATATGAGTGCATGTCTCTTCCCCTTCCTTTTTCCCAAGTCAAGAAGGGTATTTTTATTATTTTAGCATTATAAATGATAGAAAAAGGTGTCCCTTCTTCAAAATTACAATTTCGATTAAACAAAGGCCACAAAAATTAAATAATTTCAACCTTATATGTCATTTAGTGCACTTTCTTATGTGCATGGAGACCTATATATATCTACATTTATTTTTAATAACTTGACCATAATGGAAAATAAAGCAAACAATAAGATTGGGAGATGTAGGATTTTCCTACCCCCTAGATGCTCCTGCATCATCTATACTAGGCCTATTGTGGGCCCACGCGTCTTGAGGGTCATTCCAAGTTTCCCACCAATTTACATTCAAGTTTGAATCCAATGGCATCAATACTCCTTATATTCCTTATGCCGGGTGATGTGCCTTGTTCAACTCTCTAGAATTTGTTCAATTTGCTTCAGTGGTGCTTGTGGCAGTTGTCGATGTGCTAATACGTCTACGTAATCTTTTAGTGCTTTGGGAAAATGATAGAGATCTGCAACGTTGAAGATCAGTGAGATGTCCACTCCCCCTTGTAACTCAACTTCGTAGGCATTTCTAAAATCAAATCTTTGGATGATCTTTCAAGGTCCAAACTTCTTCATCTTCAACTTATTATATGTGCAAGCCAGAAATCTCCCTTTCCGAAGATAGATAGACCATGACCTCATCACCTTCCACAAAATCCTTATGTCTATGCTTGTTGTATGCTCGCTCCTTGTACGGGTTATTCATGATCTCCAACTATCATCAGACCTCTGCATGAACTGCCTACATGTATCTTGCAAAATCCTCCACTTCTGCATTTTTATTATCACATGGGCTATTATCTCCAAGTTTAGTCACCCCTCTAGGTTGCAATCCGACAAAAATTTCAAATGGTGTCCTTATGGTGCTCCAGTTGATTCCATTATTGAATGTAAACTCCGCTTGTTGTAGACTAAGTCCCAATTTCCTGCCTTGTCTTTGACCAAGCATCTAATCAAGTTGTCAAGGCTTTTGTTCTCTGCCTCGATCTATCCAACAGTCCGCGGGTGAAATATTGAACTAAATTTCAAGTTGGTCTGCATCTTTTTTCATAGTGTCCTAAAGTATCTGCTAAACTTGGTATCCCAGTATGAAATAATGCTTTTTGGTACCCAATGCAATCTCACTTCCTGGAAGAATAAATCGCCAATGTGGACTGCATCATGATTCTTCCTACAAGGAAAGAAGTGCACCATCTTAGGAAATATGTCCACCACCATAAAAATGGAACCATGCCTCCTCTGAGTTCTTGGAAAATCGAATACAAAATCCATACTGATATCCTCTCAAGGTCATTCCAAAAATGGAAGAAGTGTGTACAATTTAGTATTTTGGACAACTCCCTTAACTACTTGACAAATTTTGTATTCTTGAACAGACTTCCAAACATCCTTGTAGATTTGCAACCAAAAGAAACCTTCATTAACCACTGCTATTGTCTTGTAAATGCCAAAAGGTCCTGTGAATCCTCAGGAATTCGTTTCTTTGATCAAATTCTCCCTCATGGAGCTCCTTGGAATGCGCAACTAATTTCCTTTGAGGAACATGCATAACCAAGTATGTTTGTGCATACCAATTGACTCCTTGCCTTCCATGCCTATGTAAAGTTTAGTTCATCCTTATACAAGTGTTTCAACTCATCAAATCCCATTACAATTTCCCAAGTTTGCATCGTCAAGTTCCTCCTTTGCCCTAGTGCATCTATAACCCTATTTGAATTTCTACTTTGGTGTTTGAAGACAAAAGTGTAACTCTAGATGAATTCAACCCATTGCATGTGTCTTTGATTCAACTTGCCCTAACTATTCAAATACTGGAGTAATTAGTGGTCAGTTTACACCACAGACTTCTTTACCAACAGATAGTGTCTTCATTTATTGACTTAGGATTGCTCCAAAGGCAATCTCGCTTCCATCACAATCTACTTGAAAAACTTTGTTGAAATCTGACAATAAACTACCAATTATTCCATCACAATTTTTTTCAACGGCTCAGCTCTCTTGTGCTCTTAGTGTCCATTTGAACTCCTTCTGGGCTCCTCTCATTATCTTTGTCATGTGCCCACAAATAGTGCTAAATACCTGATGAACTTTGAATTAAAAAATAACCAATTCATGAAAAGATATCACCTCTTCAACATCTACCATTGTAGGCCACTTTGAAATTGCTCTCACCTTCTCCACATCCATCTTCAATCCTTCTGCAAAGATCACAAATCCCAAATAAACGAAATCATTCTTCATGAAACTGCACTTCTTGATGTTGATTAACAACTTCTCCCCGAGCCGCTGCAACACTTGTCTAATGTCTTGGATGTGTTCCTTCTTTGTCTTATTGTAGATCGAAATGACATCCAAATAAATAGTGAGAAATTTCCCCAAAAATTCTATCAATACCTCGTTCATCAACCGGCATGAAACTGCTCAACACATTGGCGAGTCTGAAAGGCATGACCAGGAACTCAAAAAACCCCTTGTTGGTCTTGAAAGCAATCTTCCATTCATCTTCCTTGATCATAATCTGATTGTATCTACTCTTGAGATCAATCTTCGTGAATTGTTTTGCTCTACTTAAGCAAACAATTATGCCATCCATACTTGGTAAAGGAAATCGACACTTTATTGTGTTCTTCTTGATGGATCTTGACTCAGTACACATCCTTCAATCTCCATCCTTTGGTGCTACGACAAAAGGTACCACACATGGACATAAACTTTCATGGATAAACCACTTCCTCAACAACTCTTGCACTTGTCTATTCATCTCATTTTTTGCTAGTGTCATTCAATGTGCCACTTTGTTGGGCAAACTAGCTCCTGGGATTAGTTTTATGTGATAACTGATACTCTTAATTGGTAGCAGTACCTCTGAAACGCTCTCTGACACACTGTCTTGAAATTCCTCAAGTAGCTCTGCAACCTCCCTTTGTGGTACTTATGCCTCCTTTATATCAATCATTCTAGCTCCTGTACAGTCGCATTCTCTTGGGAAGAGTGTAAAACAAGTCTTCACATTCTTCTAGCCATCCAAGAACTTCCTTCCATCCACCAAACAAATCCTTTCACCTTTGCACACCACCACATCTTGTTCTTCCTCCAAGGGTATCTAGATATGTTTCTTTCCATCGTTGACTATGGTGTAAGTATTCCTCCACCCATCATGTATTGTTCTATGGTCATACTACCAAGGTCTTTGCAGAACGAGATGACAGGCATCGATTAGCATGATATCACACAAAACTTCATCCCTATATCATCCATTGTGTAAAGTGACCAAGCACTACTCACTCAACAACAAACTTTGGTCATCTCATATCTAAGCAATTCGATAAGGATCTAGTTTAGTAATCCTCTTAATATTCAACTTTTGCATCATCTGCGTAGAGACCAAATTGTCTATGTTTTTGCCGTCAATGATAGTCTTACAACACTTGCCTCTCGACTTGCACTTGGCCTAAAACAAGCTCCTTTGTGGCAATTCATCTTTGGCTTCCCTCTTCAACAAGGCTCTCCTCATAACCAATGGTTCACATTTTTTGGATGTCCTATAGATCTAGAGAATTTATCTCTTTCTTCTTCCATATAGACATTTCTATTTCTGGAAACTCTCGGCCTTCTAGAACTTCCTTGCAAGCATTTCAAAAGCATGATGTCCAGCCTCTCCACATTTGAAACATGTTCACCAAAATGATCCCTAATCAAACCTCCTTCAAGCCATCAAGTAGTCATTGACCTGATGGTAGTCCTCTCTTTTTTGTTGGTCACGTAATGAACCCTCCCTGGACTTCTACTCTTCCCTCTGAAAAGGGCTCCTTCGTCTAGTTTGCTTCCTGCTTGGCTTCTTCTCAACATGTTGTATCCATCTTCCCAGTTCCCTCTAAAAAACAATTTTTCCATTTGTCTCGCTCTTCTAGCCCATTTCTCTTCAACTCTCAATACATACTGATAGGCTTCTCCATTGTGGTCATCTTAGTCAAGCTTAATTCGTCCTCAATGTTGGCTCTAAGGTCATTAATGTATGGCGCCGCCGTTTCCTTTGAGACCTCGTTGTGCCCAATTCTAATGATCATCTTGTAAAACTCCTCAATGTTTTCCTGCACCATCTTCTCCTACTATTGCAAGTTTTGAAGTTTCTTCAACATTTCCAATTCGTTGTGTAAAGATAAGAATTAACCCTTTAGCTTCATCGACATCATGTCCCACTTCATGATTCGCTCATTTACTCTATAGTTCTTATCCAGCTACACTTCGTTCCACCTGATAGGTGCATGTCCCTTCAACTTAGTTTCAACAAAACTCACCAGATCTTTGATTTCTTCGAACTCAAAGTACTCTTCCATCTCATTGATCCGATGAATTAGCTCCTTTGGATTCAAGCTTCTAGTAGGATTAGTGATTTCCATTCTAGACCTATTTCTTATTCGGGTGATTGTCTTCATCATCTTGATTTGATTTATCTCTTCTTCCTATTGATCTTTATCACCTTGCTTCTGGCTTTATAACGCTTCATTGTTGTTTTCATCTTCTAGCCTAAGGTTTACACCTTTTCTTCTGTCTTTTTTAATAACATCTAATTAGTTCTTCATGGTTCGCATCATGTCCATCATTTCTTCTTCTCTTCTCGAAACATTGCCCATGACTGGCATTTTCCTAGGTAGGATCCCTTCATTTGAGTCGAATGCAACTGCAAGTGCCAACGGTCAATTCCAAAACTCTTGTCGAAACCCAATGACCTGATTGGAACCAAATGCATCGATAACAAGGAGTTAGTCATGCAATTTTTCTTAAGTTCCAGACCTATTGGGTATTCTCTATGGTTCTGGAACTCTTGGCAAGCCCTAGGTTCGGTTCTCAAAGTGATCTCGGAGCCCGGTGGAAAAAGTGGAACTCACAAACATTAAAACAAAAAGAGATGGTGAGGTCCACAATTTTAAAGGAAAGGCTTTTTGCCATTTTTCCAAGGAACGATGCACCAGTTCCTAGCCATTTGCGAAATAGCGAAAAGGAGTTTATAAGATGATATTTTATGTGGGCTCGGATTCTAAAGAATATCTCTTCGTTGTTTTGCGAAGGGACGGTGGGCCCTTTTCTTTTGCGAAACAACGACGAGGTATAAAGTGTTAAGTTGTAAAGGGCTTAGGGGAGAGGACCCAGTAGTCGTGCACCCTAACTTGAGGCTTATCAAACCCTAACTTAACGATGATAAAATTGTCCAAAAATTTTATGATGTCTTTTTCAACTAGTTAATTGCTTATAACTAAGGTTTGGGGTCGATATTATCATATTTGCTATGGTTTTTATTTGTTGAAAGAAAAAGTGTTAAAAATGTCATTTTTCTAACCCCCTACCTATCATAGTCAATTAACACCCCCCATCTTGTCAATTAACACCCCCCATCTTTGCTTGAAGATGTCCCTATAATTGAACATTTTGATATGTTAAATTTCAATTTGAAATATATATATATATATATATATATATATATATATATATATATATGAACAAATAATAGTTATTAATTATACAACATAACATTAATATTTATATTAATTTTCTCTTTATTTATTTTCTAATTCTCTATTTAATTTACAAATCTTCTTTTACTTATAATCATTTACAACCTAGAATCTAATAACAATTGACCTTTTCTAAATGTCTCTTAACCTAACCCTAAACCAAAAAAATCTTTTATTTCTCGCCGAACGAGCTCTTCTCCTCCACATTGTCGTTGCATGCCAACACCATTTGTTGCAGGCTGTTGTGTTGTCGAACATGGAGGAAGCCGCATTTCACAAGTTTGCAAGTGCTAATATGGACTCACTCGGAGCTACAGGAGCTTTCGTAGCGGGGGAGAGCTTTAAAAACGTAAGTGGGTCTGAATTTAAATGATCTGTATGAATTTTTATCCTAAGCTTAACGCTTTGGTTTAAATTTCTTCTACAAGAGGGGTTTTTTAATTTCAGCAAATGATTTATGCAAAAGAGGGAGAAGGAAAGCTTACAAATGTGTCTGTCGACACAAGAACCCTCTGTGATTTGTAAATATTCGAGTAGAGGTAAGGTCAATTTTTTTTTACCTTACGGCGCAATGACCCATCTATTCATTTTTTTTCCTTATACATATGCTCGATTTTTGTTACTGTTGTTGTGTGTTAGGTGTTTTAGTTCATTGTTTGGGTATTGATGTTGTCTCTGAGCTCTCACGCAAGTATGAGGGTTTTCCATAAGTGGGGTTTTATGCAAATGGGTTTTTATGCTTTTTATAGCCTATGGATCTTCCCTACAATTCAATCTTTCCTCTAATTTTCTTTGTGATACTAAGACTTGCATGCAAGACCAAATACTTTGTCCACCATAACTTTAACTTTGACATTAATGTCATCAGTCTCAAGGAAGACTTCTGGGTAGCATGGATCTTCATTTTTTCTTTTCTCTTCCTCTTTTATTATTGTACTACACCTTTTTTTTTGTTAATACTTACTCATCCTCTATGGTAAAATTCCTGACCACATCCTCTACAATGATACATTCATGATAGAAATTTCATATCTTAACATTTATCTTGGTTTGGTTGATACAATGCTTATGATCGTGCAATCTTTGTGCAACTCATATTTATCTTATTGCTCTGCAAGATTGGGTAACACAATTCCAATCCATCCTTACCTGTAATCACAAAATATGAGAAAATAATGGAGGCAAGGAAATAAGAGCCTTTCTTGTGATTTCTTAATTGATGGAACCCGTGTCATTTAACTACTAATATTACTTCAAAGAAATCAATTTTTTTAGGTGCAATCATCAACAGTACATGAGACCTAACAAGAGATCCACAAACTCTTATTACAGTCATATTGGGATGGAAATACTACAATATCCCAAGCTATTTTGGATCCCCAATTCTGGTTGTTTATCCTTAAGCATCAAGAACTTCATCCCCAGCTAATTTTGTGTTAGTATCTAGAGAATCACATTAGGAGTTCTTTCACCCGTAGACTGATGCTATACTGATATCTGGATATGTAGGGGCGCCTATTTCATTTTTTACGGAGTAACAATATTATCCTTTCTTCACAAGCAAACGCTGAGCTAGTGTTAGTTCATGGGATGGTTCCCATTTGGTTTTAGTGAAGTGGCATTTAGTTTTATAGTGATTTTAGATCTAGAAGGAATGAGTTTTTTAAGACTGCTAAATCAGCCAATGAGATATTAGTTTGAAGAGTGCTAAATCAGCCAATGAAATTGTAATAGTTGTTATTCAATGCAAGGAAGATCACTAAGTGCCATGGTGACTTTATTTCTTAAGTCACTAGTTTTGTATCCAAAATCTAATTTACATAAATGGAGAATTGCTTGTATGATTCAGAGTTTAACATAGTTGCATATCTTGCTTCACACTGGCTACCACTTTTCCAGTTCAAATGTTTCCAAGTCCATCATTTTTTAGGAAGAGTCTCATGCACTTTACTCATGTCCTATACAAACTTTCAGATCCATTGCACATTTTAAGGTTGCAATTAGAAGCATTTTTATTGGATGTTGTTTGGGTTGTCTTTCTGGCAGATGTATATCATTTTTTTAAAAGGATTTTTGAGGAGTTATTTTGGTTAGAGATATCAAAATTCCTTTGCATTTCACATGGTCACAAAGTATCTTTACATCCAATTTAGGGTATCTATTGAAAACCCCATTTTGAAAAACTGTTGTTTCCCTAATTGCCTTTGAATCCTAGAAGTTTAGGTGGAGTATAATTGATTTTTATCAGTCTGGCTTTGGTCTTCGAAATTTTTAGTAGCATTCTCCAACAACACTTCTATACAGTCATCTAACATCTTCAATAGCCCCTAGGTTCCTCTTTGTAGCATCGTTGAAGTTAATCACTACTAGTAAACGTTTTGGCACCATTTTGGTCTGTCTTTTTCAGCAACTTAGCTTCTCTCTTATGAGCTTCTTGCAATCATTTCTAAAATTTTAATCAATATATATGTGTCTCTTGTTTGTTCAAATGCCTAATTTAGCACCAATTATCTTTATTGCAGGGTGCATCTTAAGTTTGTTCACTTAAATGTTTCATCATTCACGTGAAAAAGTTAAAGCACACACATTTTCTTACAAGATAAGTTGGAATTTGCATGTAGCCAAACATCAAATTTTATCAAAGCACTCTTAGTTTCCATAATATCAAAGCACCAATTCGTTGTATATTTTCATATTTTAAGATAAATTTATATAACAATGTGCAGATTTAATTATAATAGTTCTCTCTCACATTGATATATAGATATTACAATATGACCAGCTAGTAAACAGTGGAAAATAAGCATATAAATTTATATAACAATGTGCAGATTTAATTATAATAGTTTACTCTGCACATTGATATATAGATATTACAATATGACCAGCTAGTAAACATTGGAAAATAAGCATGGTCTGCCAAAAAAAAGTTACATAGTTGTTCGTTGTAGATTATCATATTTGAAGATAAACTTATATAACAATGTGCAGATTTAATTATAATAGTTTACTCTGCACATTGATATATAGATATTACAATATGACCAGCTAGTAAACATTAGAAAATAAGCATGGTCTGCCAAAAGAAAATCACATAGTCGGAAATAGAGGTATTGTAGACTGACCAGTCTACAGAACATTACCAAATGACCAGCTTGTAGACATTGAAAAAAGTCTTCGTGTGTCCAAAACAATGAAGTCCACTCTTCATCCTCATTAGTTCACCATAAATCCAGGGAAGGGTTTTGGATCCTCCAAAGACTTGAAATATGTCTTAAATGGAGAAAAGACACTCACATCTAAAGGCTGCAATTTATGGCTAGTGTGGGCAAGCAATGTAAAATCTATGCCTAGAGATCTTGCCTCATGTATTGTAGTTAAGGCAACATGGCTTCCATGTCCATCAAATATGAGGATATGTCTATTTGAGGGTGAAGCTCCACCTGGAACAGACCTAGCAAAATAATGCAACCAATTTAAAAACAACTCTTTGGTCATCCAAGCATGTGCGTGGGCTGCCATGCAGGGCCCCTTCTTCACAGTTGGCAATGTAATTCTTTAGTTTTCTTTTTGCTTTAAAAAGATAAAACCCTGGTATGCTATGACCTGCTGCATTTATACAACACAATATTGTGATCCATTCTCTACTTTTAGATAGTGTGTGCACCCTAAAATGGTCGCCTAGACTTTGGGCCCCATTTCTCAATTTATCAAATCCCTGAATCAATATTTTCAAATATCAACAATATCAATTATATCAATTTCCTTGATCAAATCATAATCAA
>MU223900.1:540255-582403 GCA_018584345.1 Thuja plicata
TTCCTTTTATGCAATAGAATAATCTCACATAGTCTAAATAGGAAGGCTTGGTAACACTTGTTCTTTCCTTTTATAGATTAGTTGCATTGTACTTTCATTTTCATAGACTAGTTTGCATTATCATGTAGATTTGCATTGCATTGCATACATTTGATTCATTGGAGATATTGGCATTCTTGCCCTTGTCTTCATTGTGAATCTCTCGTTGTGTGGTTTATTGGCAAGGTCATGAGTTTATAGCTCTAGCTGAGAGCAATTTTTACAAATCTTGCAACTCCATGCATAGAGAGCTATGGATCGATTTGTGAGGGCTCATTCTTGAGTTTCCTTGCATGTAAGGATTCATAGAAGTGCACTATTTTGTGTGTACAGATAGGATCTGAGGCAAACTTCTGCTACCCAATTTTGTGATCACTCGCATCCCACAGTTTCTACCAGCTTGCACCCCTATTTCATCACAATTCCATATGTTGGTTGGTTCATAATGATTAACATTATACAATACCTCCAAATTGTCATAAAAATCTACCACAATACTTAGTCGGAGCATCACTGCTCTATCTCTATCTAGACCCTCTACAGTCCTTATTGTCAAATCTAGATGATGTTTACGGAATCCCACCCACCATAATCTGCCTGGTAAACCATTCTCAAATGGATTTGGCCTTGTTTGGCATATGTGTGCCACATGTGACTTAAGCTAAATAACCTCTAATCCACAACCAATCTGAGCCAAATCTTTACACCACTCAACAACTTCCAACTCTTCCTCTAAACAGAGGATCGTTGGTGGACCCTTTCTTTTTGTTGTTGTGAGACCTGCAAGCCAATATGATAAATTGCTAGCAGGGATTCCCCACTTTTTTGCTACTGCTCTTATGGAATAAGAATTATCTTCAACATCTTGAATAGCACGATCCATATCCTCTTTTGTCCACTGTTTTCCATTACACCTTTTGTTATTGCTATGATGTTAAGAAGATTTTAGAGCAACATCTATTCTTTTTGCATATTCAGCAGCACCAATGCAGTTTGTCTTATCAAGAGTTGGGTTGGTTGAATGGTCACCATCATCAGAGTCAACCACATGCAATTTAACACCCTGTGGATAATGGGTCCTCAGTTTTCTGGTCACTCTTTTGCTTCTTCTCTTTCCTGCTGTCATAACGCCTAAACAAAAAATTATCAAAATATTAACCTGCAGCAAATCAACCAGGGGAAATACAACAATAGATGGTCATCAAAATATTTGGCCTAAACATAGATAAAACTAGGACAAAACAAAAACTAGTTTACGATAGATTATATGTTCCAACTATCTACAATGGATTATAGAATGTGATTCAAGATGCTTATGACAAAATTTATATAATAAAAAGTAGATAGTTGGAACAGATAATCTATTGTGAACTAGTTTTGGCTTTGTCCTAGTTATAACTATGTTTAATAGAATGTGATTCAATATGTTTAAGACAAAATTAAAATTTATATAATCTATTGTAAATAGTTGGAATAGATAATCTATTGTAGATAGCTGGACAAAACAAAAACTATCTACAATAGATTATATGTTCCAACTATCTACAATAGATTTTCTGTTCCAACTATCTACAATGGATTATATAAGCTACAAATACAAAGTTGTTCTATTGTATAAGCTACAAATACAAAGTTGTTCAGTCAATTGTCCAGTGCAATTCTGACAATGATACTCATGCCTGCATAACAAGCCTGAACTAGAATAAAACTATTTTACAATAGATTATCTGTTCCAACTATCTACAACAGAATAACTATTCCAACTATCTACAATGGATTATAGAATGTGATTCAAAATGTTTATGACAAAATTTATATAATCTATCGTAGATAGTTGGAACAAATAATCTATTGTGAACTAGTTTTGGTTTTGTCCTAGTTTTATCTATGTTTAATAGAATGTGATTCAAGATGTTTATGACAAAATTAAAATTTACATAATCTATTGTAGATAGTTAGACAAAACAAAAGCTAGTTTACAATAGATTATCTGTTCCAACTATCTACAATGGATTATATCTACAATTGTATCTGTAGCTTATATGATCCATTGTAGATAGTTGGAACAGATAATCTAATGTAAACTAGTTTTTGTTTTGTCATAAACATCTTGAATCACATTCTATTAAACATAGATAAAACTAGAACAAATATTTTGTCATAAACATCTTGAATCACATTCTATTAAACATAGATAAAACTAGGACAAAACAAAAACCCAGTACAAAATAGATTATCTGTTCCAACTATCTACGATAGATTATATAAATTGTCATAAACATCTTGAATCATATTCTATAATCTATTATAGAGATGAAATAACATAAAGGGAAATTGAAACATTAAAAACTCATGGTTAGGTAATATAACTTGAATGGACTGTCATTCTTTGTACTGGAGTATTTCATTTTTATTCTATAATATATATCTCATCTTTTTTTCATGGTATCCTTAATTCATTCATACTTCTTTATATCTACAGGTGGAAATATATAAATGAATTAAACCAATCATGTGTTTTGAAACAACAAACAACAAAATATATAAATGAAATAAACCAATCATCTTTGTTGAAACAAAAAACAACAAGATACATAAATGAATAATACATGCTGAAAGAACAAGAAATATAAACCAATCATCTTTGTTGAAACAAAAAACAACAAAATACATAAATGAATAATACATGCTGAAAGAATATGAAATGTGATATTCAAGAAGCTTTGGAATACAATCTATAAGTCTAATAAATAAAAATGTATAAATGATTTGCTGTAAAGAAAAATACATAAATGATTTGCTTTATTGTACAAACTACCTGGATATAAAATAGTAGTTGAGAACTTTGGTATTCTTTTCAATCTAACAGTATGTGCTGAGTCTTTTGGTATTCTTCACGGACTGATATTATGTGATATTCTAATGCAAATGAAAAGGAATTCTGTGATATTCTAATGCAAAGAACTGTGATACTATGTGCACTTTCATAATGTAAATGCAAATGAAAAGAAATTCTGCCACCGTACGCTGTATTAATAGAATTTTTGTTCCCTCCAAATTTGAATTTGAATTTTGGCAATTCGTTGTAATCTGTCGCTTTCAAAATGTAGAATTTTATTGGCTGAAGTGGAATAATAGAGAAAATTTTGAATGTTGTTGCATTTATTGTTTGATTAGAATGGAATGGTGAGTCTCACAGCTGCTTATATTTATGATGCAGGTACTCAAAATCTGGTGGTTGAAATCTCCAATTTGAGTAGATTGGATGAGTGACAGAAAAAATCCTTTTTATTTATATATGTGATGGGATTGGAAGTTGAGCATGTGTACATTAGTCATTACTTGCTTAGCAAGTAATGAGTTGATTGCATTGTCTGCAAAATTGTAAGATAAGATGTAATGAGGTGACTAATTTGTCCTCTGTTTGGACAAATTTTTAAAAAAAATTGTAATAAAACATGTAATGAGGGGACTAATTCGTCCTCTGTTTGGACAACTATCTTTTAAAAATTGTACAATATCAAGTATAATAATTTATACCTATTTCATTATATTGTGTGTAGAGTAATCTGAGTTTTCAAAAATAATATTTCATATTATTTGACCATAAACACACAATGATTGTAGTTTGTCCATTACTTGGATTGATTTTACTAAATCAATGATATAGGCTATATAAAATTTAAATAATTTATTCTATTATAATTATTAATAAAAAAATACATAAAAATTAGTATCTTGTTGTTCAATCAATAGGTTGTATTGGTATTGTCATTGGTTTAAAAATTACTAACAACCCTCACAACAATTCAAACCTGTTCAAGTACCGGGTCCCTTCCCCTAGTTGATATTTCGTGTGGTCAAGGTTGTTTGACCTTTTTTTGACTTGTGAAATGGCGGTGTCATATTTAAATACTTAACAGTCAATTACAGGGTCGCTTCTTCACAGCTTGCAGTCAAGGGTTTCTTAGTGGCCTACGATGTTGCAATGGAGATCTGGATCGATTGTTTAATCAATCAGATTGACTCATTGAATGGGACTTCCAACGATAAAAAGAATTGTAGATGATCAACCAAGCATTGATTACTCAACAGCATCCAGCGACTTTTTGCCCCAACAACCCTTCTTTTCAAGCGGCATTATTAGTATTTTATGCTTCTATTCGATTCATTCACCTACCTCATTGCTCATTTATTGTTGCAGATGGCCCTCAAGCCCGTTTTTCTATGCCAGAGGACTAATCATTAAGTGCTCAGATATGGGTCATTCTTTTGTTGCAGGGGCATTCACTATATCCTCTTTCTGTCACTTCTAGATTCAATACTTCACATACAGATAAGATATCTTTTGGTGTGATCTGATTTTATCCTTATGTATCTAGCATTGGTTAGGGTTTTGTACTCAATGATCAATTTGATTTATGCATGCACTATAAAGGCAATTTTTTGTAAAAAGTGTGGTTCTGAACTTGGAGATTTTTTACTAAATATACAAAATAGAAATCTACTGTAATTTTCTCAGATTCAGTCTTTTGTTTGATCAGTGTAAGTTGTATTTTGAAAGAATTAATAAAAATCTCACCACGTGTTGTCTCCTATAGTTTTCTCTCTCAATTGTACGAATTTAGTGAATTGCAACATTTATTTGAGAAGTGGAGTGATTTGTTAAAGCTATGAGATGTGGTTTGAACAATTGAATGCTTGAATGAGACTTGGGTATTTAGAAGAGCATAAGCAATCTTGTTCTCAGTCATTAGGCATCAAAATCTCTCACAATGATCTTAGGCACTAATCATAATCTTTTAGTTTTAGCAACCATCAAATCATCCAAAGCATTTTCTATTTCTATTGATAGAAGTAGGGTTAGAATATTGTTTTTACTCTAAAATATGCACTAATGATGTACACCAAAATATAGCCAACAAGGGAATAGATTCGTATGCATTATGGTCCAACAAACTAAGAGCTATCTACTTATTATGTAATACTTGATTAGATTTTGTCAATAACCAACAGTATTACAAGGGGGGCCTCCCTGGGTTTTGCAGAGCTAAAACAAAAGGAGATATTCCTTAATTCTAAGGAATTCTTGGACAAGTTGGCCATTGTTTTGAGGTAACCAATCATGGGTGAAGGCAAACCCTTAAGTTTATCTCAAACATCAATTGGTACCACAAACAAACTACCGACTTTGCTAGGGATCTCATGTAAAAGTTGCTTGCAAAAGGTTGAGTGAATGTCTATTAAGTTGTCATGTTTTGTTTTCCTCTTTTTCATTGCAATAGCCAGTGGTCACATCAGGGTAAAGGATTTTAATCTAGTTGAGTGATTTTGTAAAGAAGCTTTTCGGTAACTGGTGAGGTCATTCCAAATTCAAATTTTATATCCCAAAAGGGTGGCGATTCAGAAGGTTCCAGTTTAGTTGATATTTGATGTGTAATAAAGTTATAATGCATAGATATACACCATTCGATCCACGAAGAGGAGAATCTCAGTATTGTCTTGAGGATAGAAAAGTAAACATGTATGGGAGAAGATCATTGCAACAGGAGCATTCAAATAAGGCTCCAGGCAATGGAGGTCAACATTGGCAACATAAGGATAAAAGAAGTAAGTCGTCTTCATCCTCTAATGCTCTGTTTTCTTCTCCATTGAAAAAAAGATGTTTCAAATGTTGAATAGTAACATTACACACCTTTAATGACGCATCACAAGGGTTCTTCTTATAATGAGCCATCCCCTAGAGATCGTAGATATTACTTTGAGATAACTAAAAGATCTAGGCATTAATATTACAATGAGGAGGTTGGCCAAGTGTATTATGATGAAAGTGAAGGTATTAAGATTACTTCCCATATTGAACCCCCTAAAGCATCAGCTAGTGCCCAAGAATCATATTAGATTTTAATAATAGGCTTGAATAACAAGCAAAATAATTCCAAGCGAAACTATATAGGGAAACCCAAAAAGGAACAATTAGAGAAAGAAGAGATGGCAAGGTTAAGAGCCCAACAAGAAGATTTGTTTGGAGATCTACTGATAAGTACTGATGTAGAGGGCCACGGACTTGAAAACCCTAACACAAATGACATATCATCTATGGATAAGGGTAAAGTTGTAGACACAAACACCAATTTGACCTCTACTTCAAGAATGAAAACAAGGAAACTCACTGATGAAGACCTCAGGGAAGAGATTTATGAGTTGGAAACAGAATATACTAGACAAGAAATGCTAGTAAGGATGACTCAACTGCCTAAAAGAATACAAGAGTTAAGTGCTTTAGGTAAAGGAGAAAGTAAGGTTTCCCTGCACCAGAATGCATGTAGTTCTAAACCTCAAGACATTGTTAGACATGTGGTTAACCTTCTTACAGGGCAATATAATGCTTTTGCACCAAAAGAAAATACAAATACCAATACACATGTACCTCAATTGTCAATACCTTTGAGAATTCCAACTCTTTCTACACCTCAAATCCCTCTTCATGCAAGGCCACAACCAGTAAATCCCCCACAAGATCTGATATATCAACAAATGTTGCAACAGCAACAACAATATCAACAATTCACATTTTCAGGTACGGTTCACATTTCGCTATGGCTAAAGGGTTCTTCATTGCTAAGTTTGACCTGATTGAGGATAGAACTAAGATTTTGTGTGAAAACGTTTCTTGCTGGTAGGATGATAAATTTATGCTTATGGTAAAGCCCTGACACCTGGATTTTAATCCTTCACTAAGATCCCTATTTGGGTTACTCCCTAATCTCTCTCTTCATCTCTGGCATGACTCCATCCTTGAGGAAGTGAGTGAGGCTTTGAGGGATTTTCTGATGTTGGATAATGACGCCTTCAACATTTTTTATTCTACTGTAGCTCATATTTTAGTTGATCTTGACATCTCGAAGGCTCTCCCAGCTAAAATCAAAACTGGATCAACATCAAGATCTTCAATCCAACTGCTTGACTACAAGGGTATCCCCTTCAGATGTCAAGAATGTTTTAAGACTGGCCACATCTCCTATCTTTGTGACTTGGAACACAAGAAAAGGAAATATCCTCCCTCTTGGTGGCAGGGGGCTACCACAGAACATTACACTGAGAAAAACCTCTTCTCAGTCTGGGAAGAAGGATGATTATGTTCTTCCTCCAGCTGCCCTACAGGGTCAATGGTGGATGATGGTTTCAAAGCGGTGTCTGCTAGAGACTCCTCTGCTCTTCTCTCGCTAGCTACTGCTAGTGGGTTTGTGTCTGCTGGCGCAGAACCTGGTCTTTCACCACTGGAAGTAGCTGTTGTTAGGACTGTGTTGCCTAGACTGGTATTGATGGAGGTTTGGCTCGTGCTAGTTCTAATTCGGCTGCTCCTCTTACTAATAGATCTTTGGTTAGGGGTAAAGATAGCCCGGTGATGGATTTTGATCCTTCTCCATTGTTGGTAGCTGGTTTTCCAGCTGTGGAGTCTTTGTGCTGGCAAAATAATGTTGCTAAAGTTGAAGATGGTTGGGTCACTGCGAAAGGAAAAAACTTTCAGAGGTCATCTTCTTCATTTGACATGACCCTTTAGTCCCATAAGAAGGGGACAAGATAATTGGTTTCCTTCCTCTTGCTACTACTCCCTAATGTTTCACCTTTTGTAGCATTTTGGTAGGTTTTCTCTGTGCTCGTGGTGTGTGTTTCTCTTAGGTTTCGGTTATTCTAACTTTTGTTGGGAACTCTTATTGTTATATCTTTAATTCCTTTTCGTACAGGGTTTTGAGGCCCCTTCAAAACTAGTTGTTGTCATTAATCAAAAAACAACAATATCAACAGTTATTGCAACAATTCTAGAATTTGCAAGCTCAGCAACATAATGTTCCTGTAAATCCCCTTAATTATAATATCCTTGTACCCCCAACAGCAGCCCCTAAAGACCCAATTCCACCACTTAATATAGCTAATATACTTTTGAATATGCCTATTACAAATGCTCGGGTAACGCCACATCAAAGAGTGAATCCCTTTGCAAGGCCCCAAATCCATACGAATAGATATAAGCAGTTGGATTTTTCTGGTATCCCTGGTTGTCCAAACCAGATGAAAAATAGCATAAGATCGGAATTGCCTAAATTCTCAGGAAGCAATGCGTTGTCTGGTGAGGAACATGTCAAAACCTTCTTGAATATCATGGATAATTATGAGGTGGATGATCCTAGAGAATTGTATAGGAGTTTGCCTGATGCACGCATTGGTAGTTGGAAAGACTTTCAAAGAGTGTTTAGAGAACAATATGGAGATCACACTGACCCAAAGTTCAAGTTGGAAGAGATTACTACTATTCAAAAGAACCAGAATGAACTGGTGACTAAATTCAATACAATGTTTGTCAAAGTTTCGAACAAATACTTCAGCATCTTAAGCCAAATGATTCCATGAGTTTCAGATTTTACATGAAAGCCTTTGACCCTAAGTTTGGATATGAATTAAGATCAACAGAACCTGTAACTCTTAGAGAAGCCTTCAAAACAACAGACGGCATTAGAAATAATAGGAAAGGTGCTATTAAGATTGGAAACAGGGAGGATCTTAAGATTTTGCAAAATCGTAAAGGTTACCAGAATAAGTAGATTAAAGAAGAGGAGAAGCTTGACAAAGTAGTGAGTGTTATGAGGAACCTTACCTATAGGTTTTCCAACCATGAGAAGGGTTTGTCTCAGGATAGGCAAGGATATCAAAGGCAAATGAAACCACAGGATATGCCCTACCACACAAATTGTAAATATTGGAAACAATTTTAGAAGGGTCAGAAAAGTTTAAATACAAGGGATACCCCAGACCCCTTGAAAAGAACGGGTTACATACAGTAGAAAATACTCGCTAGTCTGTTGCTTGCAACATGTCGCATTTCCCTCATTAGTGTGTTGTTGCCTAGTCATTTTTTTATTCTGAAAAAGTGCATGATGATGGTGACGTCAGTGACCAACACTTGCTAGCAATAAATATGTTTTCAGTCAAAACTTGTAATTATAGAGAATATCAATCCGCATATAATAAAGGCAATGAATACAGTGTGGAAGACTGGCGAATTAAAAAACAATTGCACCGTCAGCAAATTCTATCGGACTCATAAGAAGAGATGTGTGCAAAAATAAATGTTGTGCAGTCCATTACTGGTGATTTTAGACTTAGGAGACCAAGTGAAGAAGAGGTGAGATCTCTTACCATCGCTGATGTAAGCCATGCTAAGAGTAACTACAATTTGAGAAATAGAGTCGTAGGATCAGACCAAGGTAAACCTAGTACTTGGTTTGTGAAGGAACCAGCGGTCGCTCAATAAGTTCCTAAAGCAGCTAACAAAATTGAAGACAAAGGAAAAGCACTGAAAGTGAAAAAAGGTACAATTTGATGTGCCAAGTAAGCAATAAAAGTTAGTGTTGGAGAAAGGGTATCAAAAAGTAGATAGCAATACTAAGGTTTCTTCTTCTAATGAGAAGGACAAGTTTACCAAGAGTCATACTTGAAAAAATAGTCCTCCAAATGTATTAGGTATTCTAGCATTTGATATATAGTTCAAACATTGACACAAATGAAGGTCTTCATCCTGTTGATGGAAATGCTTAAAATAGAAGAGCATAAGAATGTAGTATTCTCATTGTTTTCAAATGTCTTAACCAAGCCATCAGGGAATACCAAAGGCATTGTCAGCACTGTCAAGATTGAAGAAATCAAGATTTCCCAAGGAATATGTCAGAAATACAATAACTAAAGAACCATCTCAAGTAGACCCATTCTATCTTACATTGGTTATTAATAATATACTCATTAGAAATTGTATGATAGACTCAGGGGCTGCAGCAAATGTTATGCCATATGATATCAAGAAAGAGTTAGGTATGTGGGTACATACTTCATATGGTAAATGCTATGCAATGGATAATAAAGAAGTGCATGTCATCGAAACTATGAAAGATGTTGAAGTTAAGCTTGTTACATTCCCTGAGGCGGTATAGATGATGGATATTTTGGTTGTAGATAGTCTACCCCAATATGGGATATTGTTGTCTAGATAATGGGCAGCAACAGTTGGTGCGAATGTCCAGCTAGATCTTGTGTATGCTACAACCCTAGTAAATGGTAAAGATGTGAAATTGTTTAGAGAACCAAGATCACCTATAGTTATTGAATTGGTAAATCCAAAGGAGGTGACGTACTTCTATGATGTGGACCTAGGAAGTTTTACTGTCAAACAAGTTGAACCACTACTAATAAGCACATGTCCCATAGTCAATGAGGTCCAAAAAGAAGCAAGATGAAATGTGAAAAAATGTTCTTTGGTGGTGCATGCACTAGAGAAGGATCTGGGGTTGGTATTTTATTTGTTTCTCCCACTGCTAACACATTTAAGTATTCATTTTTTTTGGCTTTTGAATGTACAAACAATATTGTTGAGTATGAAGCAATATTCTTGGGTTTTCAAATTGTTGTTAAGCATGGAATAAAAATACTAAGAGTTTTTGGAGATTCAGAATTAGTTGTTTCTCAAGTTAGATCAAAATATGACTCCAAAAATTTTATAAAAAAAAAAAGACTTAAGCAATGCAAACATGCAGTTTAGGGTCTAATTGAGTTTCATGATGCTTTCTACATTGATTGGGTGGAAAGGTCACAAAATATAATGACAAACTTCTTGGCTAATATTGCCTTGAAATCTGATGATGCTAGATTGGTTGGGATGTCGCAAACAAATCAAATCAAGGTCATCCATACCTAATAATATATACAACTGGCAGGTATTTGAAGATGAAGAGGATATCCTCAAATTAATCAAATGTATTGATCAATATGAAGCTCGAGAAATTGATTTTAATGCATTTGTGGAAGTTATATATGGAAAAGATAGTCTTTGGGAATGAAATAGTGCAGCTAAAGACAAATAAAATTCGAAAAGGGTTGGTAGCATTACAAGGAGTATTTGATGGAATTGACAATTATGCCACCAAACCATCCTCAACACAGAAAGAGGACTTCAAAGAAATAAATCTAGGAACCGAGATGTCCCCAAAAATTATATACATTGGAAAATAGTTAAGTCCTCATGTGAGGAAAACATTGATTAACTTGCTAAGAAAGTACAAGCATGTTTTTGCTTGTTCATATGAAGATACGAAGGCTTACCAAGAAGATTTGTTTCAGCACGAGATTTCCCTGAAGCCTGAGGCTAAATGTTTCAAACAAAAGCCCAATAAATCCTACCTTAGCTCTGAAAATTCAATAAGATCGAGTTAATGAAGCTTAGAGGAGGAATTACAAAACCTATCAAACATTCTTCTCGAGTCTCAAACGTAGTGCCAATTAAAAAGAAGAATGGGGATATTTGACTATGTGTTGATTTCATAAATTTGAATATTTCTTCATTATAGGATAACTATCCCCTTGCTAACATGGAAGTCATGCTACAAAAAGTGACTAGATGTGAGTTGTTATCTACGATGGATGGGTTCTCTAAACATTACAAAGTAAAAGTCAAGGAGTTTGAACAATACAACACAGCATTCAGAACTCCTTGGGGAACTTACATTTATGTAAGGTTGTAGTGTGGGCTTACTAATGTTGGTGCGACTTTTCAGAGAGCCATGGAAGTTGCATTTGTAAACTTGATTGATATTATCATGGTAGTCTACCATATTCCACCACAATGACCTTACAACTTATTCCAAGAAAGTTTAATATCATTGCATGCATTTAGAGAGGATTTTCCTAAAGGAATTGAAGTATGGCATTTCTCTTAACCCAAAAAAAGTGCAATTTTGTTTGTTACAAAGGGTAAGCTATTAGGCCACATTGTTTCAAAGGAGAGAGTTCGCATTGATCCTGAAAGGGTGGCAGTTATCGATTAAAATATCAATTCCTAAAACAGTAAAGGTTATTCAGTCATTTTTTGGTCAGATCAATTTTGTTAGAAGGTTTTTCTCTAACTTTGTTGAGATCGTCAAGCCTATTGCCAAAATGTTAAAGAAAGGTGACAAAATTGATTGGACAAGTGAAGCATTAGAAACTTTGGCAAGTATCAAGAAGGCCATCAAAGAAGCACCAATGCTAAAGACACCATATTATAGTAAGCCTTTTCAGTTATTTTATTTTTCTTCTTTTCATACAATTGAAGTTGTGTTGTTACAGAAAAATAAGGAAGGTTTTCAGCAGTGAATTGCATTCTTTAGTAACCCTTCAAGCAGTTGAGTTGAAGTATGTTATCACTGAAAAACAAGTTTATGCCTTAGTTAAAGTAGTAAAAAAAATTTCGACCATACCTGGTAGGGGTCAACTATAGCTGCATGTGTGCCAAATGTTGTTATGAAAGACACTTTTTCTCAATCTGGGATGTAACTGGGATGTAACTAGCCGATGTGTAAATGGATTAACAAGGTTCGGGAGTTCAATATTGAGATTCAAATCACCAAGTTGGTCAAAGGATTAGGTTTGGCCAAACTGATGGTTGAAACAAATTTGGATGTTTTCTAGGTAAACAATGTTCAAACATATTACCACAACTATTGAGCATATTACCCCAACCATTCTTGAAAAAATGGGGGACCGAGTGGGAGTTGGAGGAGGCGTTCAAGCAGGAAGGAATTTGAAATCCTGCGATGGCGGGAAATGCGATGCTGAAGGAATCTTGGCATCTGCAGCAGCAGGAGACCAACAGAAAGCGGGAGGATCATCGGGGGAGGGCTCCACTAAAGATTCAGATGAAGACAAGGACCCTCATTCCCGAGGTGGTGGGCCAGAAAAAACTTCAACTGAAGGTAAGAATTCTTTGGCTGGTACAAATAATTATGCTTCAGATAGAAATCAGTCTAAAGGTAGCTAGTCGTTATTTGGGATTAAACCAACGGGAAAATCCTCTTTCCCTTGTATCAACACATTTATGAGCCTAGAAAGGGTTACTTTGGTATTTTCCTTCTTGATCACCTTGTGGACCATATTCTATCCAATATGGCTCTCACACTAGTAGGTAAATTCACGGGGATAAGACCTAACATTGAGCTTGTCAGAGATTGTACTTATCGCAAATGGAAACTGAAGGGACAAGTAGATATTGTAGCAATGCCGAAAGGGTTTTTCTCGTTTGTCTTTTTAAATTTGGAAGATCTATCAAAAGTGTTATGTGGAGGACCCTGGATGTTCGGCAAATCATCTCTGGCACTTCAAAAATGAGTAACGAATATGGATCTAAATGCAGATATTTTTGATACCGCCCCTGTTTGGGTGAGATTATCGGGTCTCCCAATGGAATACTGGCATGAGGATGTCTTTAATGGTCTGCCGAGTGCTTTTGGAGAACTCCTTTCGATAGATTCGATGACAGCTGCCAAATCCAGATTGGTCTACGCTAGAATATGCGTGAACATACACCAAAATACGGATCTTCTTGAGGTCATCACTATCAACTCAAAGTTGAGTAAGCATGTTCAAGCTGTTGAATATGAATCGTTTACTTTTGCTTGTTTTTCTTGCAAAAAAGCTTGCCACTGGGCTAAACATTGTCCATTAAACAAACAAAAAGAAAAGGATGGAAATAAGAGGGAACCAAAAAGAGTGTGGAAGCGGAAAGCCAACCCGAATGAAAAATCCATAGGGAACCCAGATCCTAGAATGCAGGATAACAATACTAAGGGAATAGTTAACAATGATTCAGAGGGAGGATTAAGAACTGAGAACTAGATCAACATGGAAAAACAAACAAATACTGAGAATGAAGAAATAGCAGAGGTTAGAAAAGTGCAAGAATCTCCAAATGTGAAGGATTTAGAAACAGAAACCAATATACCCAAGAATAAAATAGAAAGTTCTCCCCTATTGGATCTGGTCCTTCTAATCCTGAAGAAGGCAAAAATGGGGAACATGATCTCAATGGTACTCTCTCTGAAGACAGTGATGAAGATTCCTCATCCCCTATAGCGGATTTGTGGAGTAGGAAAGATTGGAGAGTCATTTGATTTTAGAGGAAAGTCAAGAAGCTCAAGAAGCTCCATGGATATAGATAAAGGATAAAAAAAACTCCAATAAAAACTCAGGCAAAAAAGGAGATCAGAACTATAGCAATCTGAGTGAATCGGCTAAAAAACAAGAGAACCAAAATCATAGGGGAGTTCAGACAAGAAGACAACACAAGGCTGATGTGGGAACCACTAAAAATAAAAGAGGAAGGGCATCAATCAAAAAAACAAGAGAGCAAGAAGCAAAACAGAATATAGCGGATGGTAAGCAGCGTAGCATTCCTGAGATATGTTCCCCAAGCCATTAAAATGAAAGTAATATCTTGGAATATAAGAGGGCTTAATAGTCCCCACAAACAAGATGTCTTAAGGAACCTAGTTAGAGCTAGAAAACCAGACATTTTACTTATTCAAGAAACAAAAATACCCAAAGACAAGCTGGAAAAAATGCATGTGTTTAAAGATTATGGGAGTATAGGTTGAGATTCTGATGGAGCCTCCGGAGGCATTGGTATTTTTTGGAACAAAAAAATTGTTGATTGTACCTTTATATTTAGTGAGAAGAACATTTTGATGGTTAAGGTTGCTTATCTAAAGGATAATTTCTACTGGAACCTTATCAATATATATATGCTCCCAATACTAGAAGAGGTAGACAAAAGTACATGCAAAGACTGAGAGAAATCCGTAACCAATTTCAAGAAGCAAGCTAGATGATAATGGGAGATTTTAATACTCCTAAAAATGAGGCGAAAAGGATGGAGTCTCATCCCAGCTAGATAGCATAACTGATCTTGTGGAGTACATCAATGACGAAGCTTTATTAGATATTGACTTGGAAGGAATTGATTACACTTGGTCGAATCGATGCACTGGGAATGACTTGATCTAGGTGAAACTGGATAGAGCCCTCCTAACCCATGATTGGCTTTCAAGGTATTCCTGTACTCTTTCTTCTGAACTTCATATAGGTTCTGATCACTTTCCTATATCTTTAAATGTCAAACAGATCAATGGTAAAAAGAATATTCCTTTCATATTTGAAAAAATGTGGCTTGCTCACCCTAAATTAAAAGAAAAGATTGAAGAATGGTGGAACTATACTATTGAAGGCGGACCTATGTATAGAACTGCTAAGAAGGATTTGTTTTTTTTAAATGTCTCCCCCACTCTCCTCCTGCGCTAGGGCTTCGTCTGCGTCATTTGTTGCAGGCGGCAGCGAGTCTTTGGTCAACAACCTGTCTACTCCCTTGGTTGGGGTCGCTTCTACTCGGCCTCTACGTGGATCTTCTGGTGGTCGGTCGGGGTTTAAGGCTTCTGCATCTGCTGCAAGCGGCAAAGTGGCCTCTTTTGCGGATGTAGCAGCTTTTGAAGCTGTTGTCCATGGTTTGGGGGCTCCGACTGTGGATCGTCTAGTTCTGCCTTCGGTGGTGACTCTTGTCCCGGTTAGCCTTCCTATCCGGTTGGAGTTGGGGGTTGAGATTGCCGAAGAAATTGCTCTTTCGATTGATGATTTCTCTGCGAGGGCAACTATTTTCAGATTTCGTGGCTTTTGGCCTTCCCTTCAGGCTCTTCATGCTTGGATTTCTAAGCACTGGGACCCGTTGATTTCTGAATCTGTCCAGATTTTCCCTGTGGCTAGGGGTTTTTTCATAGTTAAGTTTGATGTTGCTGATGACAGGAGGGCTATTTTGTGTAGTCGCTTCAGTTGGGAGGGTCGTTACCCTTTGTTGGCCAAACCCTGGCACGAGGATTTCGACCCTCCATCTGAATCCTTTTCTCATATGCCTCTTTGGGTCAGGCTCCCGAATCTGCCCCTTCACCTGTGGCTGGATTCGGTTCTTGAAGCTGTGGGAGATGCCATTGGTGAATTCCAAATGGTGGATTCTAATTCATCAGACATTTTGCATACTACTTACGCCCGCATCCTTGTGGTGGTTGATTCTTCGAAGGGCCTCCCTGAGAAGATCAAACTTGAGACCCTAAAAGGTTCCTGGGTTCAGACTCTAGACTATGAAGGAATTCCTTTCCGTTGTAGGGTCTGCTCCGGGACTGGTCATATTGTTGCATGCTGCCCTATGGAATTGAGGAAATCAAAGAAAAGACCTTCTTGGTGGTCTGGGGCTTTGGTTAAGCACTACTCTGTCCTTAAAGCCTCTTCTCTTCCGATTTCCCCCCCCGTCTGTGGTTGCTGATGACGTCAGTAGCCCTGCTCTGTCTGACCAAGCTATTGATCCGTTGTTGGAGGTGGCGGCAGATGTTGCCCCTCCCTTTGCTGATCAGGTTCCTGTGGGCAATATTTCTGATGTGGTTTTGTCGGCTTCTCCGATTGGGTTTGATGTCGATGCTCTGGCTTGGGAGAAGGAGGCTTCTCTCATGGAGGAAGGTTGGACAAAGATTAAAGATAAAAAATGCAAACGTTCCCAACAGTCCTTTGATCGACATCTTAGATCCCATTCTATTGGGCTAAAGGGGTCGTAATTGGTTTTGTTGTTTCTTTCTTAGGTGGCAGAAGTGTACTGTATTATCTATGAGGCCACCCTGGTCATCTCCTTTCGGTTGTTGACCTGTTTCACCTTTGTTCTGTTGTATCTTTTGTTTTGGGCTTCTTTGAAAATATTTTGGTGTATAAAGGGTTTCAGGCACCCTTCAAAACTTGTTTTCCTTAATCAAAAACTACTAAGAAGTTAAATACTATTAAAAGGAAACTTAAAAGATGGAACAAAGAAGTTTTTGGTGACATTTTCCAAATGAAAGGGAGACTGCAGTCTGATATAAAGGAAATTCAAGATAGAATCCAGAATGAAGGTCTCTCAGAGGAAAGCAAAGCTATGGAAAACGCTCTTTTAGCTGATTATCATAATATTATTACTAAAGAGGAATATTTCTGGAGACAGAGATCTAGAGCTCTATGGCTCAAGGTTAGGGATAAAAATACAAGATTTTTCCTTATGACGGTTATGAAACATAAAGCCATTAATAGGATAGTGAATCTGCAATCTAAAGATAAGACCATAAGAAAGGAGAAAGATATCAGATCAGAAATGCTTAGGTACTTTTCTAAACTTTTGTCTAAGGAAAATAATTTGAATAGGTCTGACCAAGAGGAAATTCTTTCAGCTATCCCTAAGTTGGTTGATGATCCAACTAACAAACTGCTCCAAGCTATTCCTTCAAACAAGGAGATTAGGACTGCGGTTTTTTCTTTTGAAGGGGAGTAATCTCCTCGCCCTAATGGATTCCCTATGTTGTTCTTCCAACAATTCTGGAATATCCTGGAAAAAGATGTGCAGGATGCTATAAAAGAATTATTTGGCACTAAATGCCTCCACAGGGATCTCAATGCTACTTTCTTGGTCCTCATCCCTAAAAAGCCTGGAGCTAACACTTTGAAAGCCTTTAGATCTATTAGCTTGTGTAATTCTTTATACAAGATCATCTAAGTTATTACCTCCAGACTACTTCAGTTTCTTCCGAATATCATTTCCCCTTAGCAGAACAACTTTGTCCCTGGGAGACAAATTTTGGATTCCATAATTGTGGCTCATGAGAATATTCATTCTTTGGAAGCAACTAAAAAACAGGGTTTTATGATAAAACTGGACTTATCTAAGGCTTATGATAGAGTTGACTGACAATTCCTGCAAACAGTTATGTCTTCTTTTGGCTTCGACAAAGGTGTCATCAAAATTATAATGCAACTAGTTTCCACAGTTTCCTCTTCGGTCATTGTTAATGGGGAGTCTTCCAATTTTTTTAGACCTACTAAAGGTCTGAGACAAGGAGACCCCATTTCTCCTATCCTCTTTTCTATTCTTGTTGAATGTTTAGGGAGGTACATCAATAAAATGGTGGAAAAAGGTGAAATAAGTGGCATTGAACCATCTTCAGCTAGAACTATCTGCTCCCACGAGCAATTTGTGGATGATACTCTTATAATAGGGGAGACTACTATTAAAGGAGCCAGAAACTTGAAGAAAGGTCTGTTTGTTTATACTATTGCTACTAGTCAACTTGTCATTTGGTCTAAGAGCTCCATCTTTTTTATTAATACTCCGAAAGAAAGACAGAAGAAGATGTCATCTATCCTTGGTTGTGCTATTGGGAAACTTCCCTCTTCTTATTTGGGGTTTCCTCTTTGTTCCAAACCTACTGAAAGTTTATGGCACACTATCATAGATAGATATAACAATAAAATTGTTGGTTGGAAAGGGGCCCTTCTCAGCAACTCGAGAAAACTTCAATTATTGAAATCTACTCTTCAAAATCTTCTTGTTATGCTGTGAGCCTGTTAAAAATTCCCCACAAAATTGCTACCGAGATTGAGAAAATCCAGAAAAGATTTCTTTGGTCAGGGGTAGAAGAAAAGAAAAGGCTTAGTCTTGTGTCATAGCATAAAGTTTGCAAGCCTAAAAAGCTGGGAGGTCTTGGTCTGAGAACTATAAAAAAAAATGTCAATAAAGCCCTTTTGGCAAAACAACTTTGGAGAATTTAGGGAGATCAAAAAGAATGGAATTGTATTATGAGAAACAAATACCTCTTCATGTATAACTCCTTGGAGGATTTTATAAGTGATGATATCAGTATCAATGGTTCTTTTATCTGGAATAGTATAATCTCGACCAAAGATCTAATAATTAAAGATAAAAGATGGAAGTTGGGAGATGGTAAGAGAATTGAATTCTGAGATGATGAATGGATCCATAATGTGCCTCTGTCTAACAACCAAGAGTGGAAACACACCATTGATAGGTGTAAAGGATCTATCGGAACTAAAGCTAATGATTACTGGTAGGAGAACAAATGGAAGAACCTGGGAGAAATTGATAGTAGATTTGTTTCCCTCCAGCATCAGCTGCAGACTTGGTATATTAAAGCTAACTTCCAGGACTCGATTGTTTGGAATCCAACACCTGATGGCAAGTACACGGTGACTTCAACTATCAATCTTTTCATTGAAAGAGAGTAGAGACCTCCTTGTTCCTATGTGTGGTATAATAAACTCATTCCTAAAATCAATTTTTTTTATTGGCTTCTTATTCAAAATAAACAACTAACCCTTGATAATCTTGCTAAAAACGGAATCAATCTTGTGAATAGATGTGTTCTTTGCTTGGAAAACTTTGAGACTTGTGATCATATCATGCTTCACTGTCCCTTCTCTCGTAAGGTTTGGAAATTATCTTTAGAAAATGGAATCTTTGCTAGTGTTTCCCTTTTATCTGGCAGGATTTTGTTACTCAATGGAGCTACCCACCTCAGAATTTTATTGATAAAGATCTTTGGTCCCTTATTCCCCCACACTTTTGCTAGCGAATATGGAAAGAACGCAACAATAGAATCTTCAGAGAGAAACATTGTTAACCTGAAGCTGTTGGAAACCAAATTTGTAAGGCACTGGAAGAAAACTTTCTCTTCTCAAATTCAGAGTCTAAAGACGGTATGAGGAATAGTGAAAGGCATGTCAGAGTTCCTGATCCTAAATCCAACTCTCAGATATCTATGGCTACTTGGACTTCGCCTCCGGAGGACTACGTCAAAGCCAACTTTGATGGGGCAGCGAAAGGCAATCCGGGTATTGCTGGAGGAGGCATAATAAGATATTAGAATGGTATATGTTTGGTGTTATTGCTACTCCTCTGGGTGTTTAGTCGAACCACATAGCGGAAGCTATGGCAGCTCTCAATGTGATTTTGTTGGCGGAAGAGCTGGGATGTAAGAAAGTATGGCTGGAGGGTGACTCATTAAATATTATCAATAATATCAAAGGTCTTAGTAAGGTTTCATGGACAATTGAGCATATTATTGATAAAATTATGTATGTAGCATCGAAATTCACTTCTTTTCATGTCACCCATAATTTTCGTGACACTAACCAAGTGGCGGATAGTCTTGCCAACCTTGGAGTGAAAAATGATGTCACTTGTAAGTGGCACGGAACTGCAAAGTTTAATGATGATATTAATTCATTGCTTAATTATGACTAGGTTAACCACAAGGCAAGTGAAGTTAATCTTATTAATCATATCGGTTAATGTGATATGGATTTGGGGTACGGCGACAGTGATGTGCCATGTGAAGTGTCATAAAAATTATGATTTCAAGTCTCCGATTTCTGGGGTATCAAGAATCGGTCTGTTTATTTGAAGCTTTGTATGCACATTGAGCCGAACTTTGTCAAAAACTCAAAGATTGCAAGAGATCATAACAAAACGAAGGACAACGAAGAAATGGGTGGAGACCTTAAACAAGAAGAACTTCGCGGTCTGCAAATGGAGGAAGGAAAAAGAAGTGTGGAGAAAGCTCAAGAAGTGAAAAGTGCATAGATATCTCACACGACTCCATGGAAACAATAAGGAGGTTACGAAGGCGTTTGTGGATGGCTAGGAGAATCAGAAAGTGAACATTCTGAAATCTCTAGTCTCCCCTTGGAGGGAATGTAGTTCTCAAAAGATTTAAAAAAAAGAGGGTAATAAAGCCTATAAAACTTTCCCGTAGACTAATGAGGAGCGGGCCATGCTTGTGAAAGGCAACCTGGACTATGTTATGTTGTCAAATATCAAGCGTATCTAGGCTTTTGTCATCAGGGCGATCAAGGAGTACTTCACGCTCGATGGCAGGTATTCTAAGGTCTATAACTATCATTTCGTTCTGGTTAACCATTTTCGTCATGAGATTAGGGTTTCTTTTCCCTATTACCTACTAAGTTCGCTTAATCAGAGTATAATTGATCACAAAGTTAAGTCTTCCCCTGTTTTGCATGAGCGTCTCATCCTTCTGATAACAAACTAAGTTAAAAACCATATTCTTGACCCTATCCCTAAGAAAATTGAAAATGGAAAACAGAAGAGTGGAGATTTCTACAAGCAAGAAATCTAGCAAAGCTTCAAATAAAAAAAGTCGTAAAGGCCCTATTGCTGCTGACATTACTTTGCCAATTTATGATGATATTGAAGGGATGAGAACAGAAGGATGTGGAGTCTTCTGATGGTGAGGGCTTTGTTGGGGAGCCAAGCAATTGAGAAGAAATGGAGATTAATACCCTTATGACTAATGAGCCTATGGACGAGAAAGGGGAAACAAAGGATACCCAGAAGACGAACAACATTATTCTGGAAGAGATTTCTGAGAAAATTGATAATCTCGTAGATACCTACATTGTTGACCAGCATGTCAACAATGATGACAAAGAAAAGCAAAACCGAGAGATTCTGGAGATTAACAAGGATTCGGGGAACTCTGAGGAGAAAGAGAAAGAAAAAGGTAATACTAAGAACATTGAGGAGGATACTGGTGCTGAGGAAGAGACCGAAAATGTCTACATTGATATCAATGTTAACCACATTTAGGAGGATACCCAAAAAGAGAATGATTATTGTGATGTCATTCCCTCGCCCCAATAGAATCCGAAAGGTGATAATGAGGAGAAGAATAATCAGAACCAGAGGAGCCTGGAAGAAGAGCTCAGGGAGAACAACGTCAAAGTTAAAAGAGCGGTTAACATTTCTTTTCTCCAAATGGCAAGAAATAAAGCAGAGAATGGTTATAACACTGATAAATGGATTTAAGATTATATGAAGGAGATTCAGGCCAAATACAAGGATCTGGAATATAGAAACTCCCTGCTGGAGGAGATTGTGGACAAAATGTGTAATGATGCGGCCATGTACCAGCAAGGGAAAGATGTCTTTGATAACGTAAACAACAACAATATCACTATGGAAGAAAACTTAAGCACCATGGTCGACAACAGACTAAAAAAGATCACTGAGAAGGTTAATAACAACAATGTTCTTCTCAGAAAGCTGACAACGATAAGCAAAATGGGCATGCAAAACTCTGTGGATAACCTGAAAGTGTTGCACACCCTGTTGGAAGGGAATAAAAATGAAAAAGCTAAGCAGGAGGAAGAGGGTAAACAGGAAACTCAAACCTCAGACTCGTACACTAGGACCAAATCAAGCACCAAAAAGAAATCTGATGTTCAGATGAAAGACATCACAAAGCTGCGGGATTCGATCCAGAGTATGGAATCGCAAATGGAAGAAATCCAGATTTTGGAAGACTAAATGGATGCTGCTGAGTAATTACTGCTGGAATGTTTTGGCTGCAGGAAGTTTTTTCGACACTATTTTGTTGGAAGTTAATCGTTGTCTGTTTTTTTGAAATTTATGATCTATATTGTATAATCAGGGGTTAAGCCCCTTTTTTGGTCATCTGTCATGTTTGACAGATTGTTGTCGTTTTGGTCCTTGTTGTTTTTCTTTTGGTTCTATGTAAAGGGTTTTGGGGTACCTTCAAAACCTGCAGTTACCTTAATCAAAAACAATGTTCAAACTGAATGCAAACTTGTCATAAGTATTGGGAGACAGCTATAGTATACTAACATAGTACATTTCCTAAGAAATATGAGGTGTCCTGAAGACATTACTAATAATCAAAAGAGATTAGTGAAGCTACATGCCTAGAGGTATGTACTAATAGAGGGTGATTTATTTTGGAAAATAGAGATGGTATACTTTTTCTATGCCTAGATGAACATCAATCCAAAAGGCTATTGAGGGAAATGCATGAAGGTGTATGTGGATGACATCTTATAGAAAAGATTACCGCCCATAAGATACTCAGAGCATGTTACTATTGGCCAAGTCTATTTGCTGATACACAAAAGTTTGTGTTGAAATGTGAATCGTGCCAGAGATTTTCTAGAAAATTGAAGTATTCAGGAGCTCTTCCCCTCAAACCAATGCAGATTGAGGCACCCTTTTACCAATGGGGAATTGACTTCATTAGAGAAATCATTGATAAATCAACACAAGGTCATAAATGGATACTTGTGGCTACAGATTATTTTACAAGTTAATAGAGGTTGTGCCTACCAAACATGCTACCAATAAAGTGGTGATATATTTTCTAATGGATAATATCTTGACTAGATTTGGAGTCCCTGTCAAGTTGATAATGTATCATGCAATGTGTTTTGAATCAAAAGAGTTTATAAAGTTTTGTGAATACCATGGGATCATTATGTCATATTCATCTCCTTACCATCCCCAAGGAAATGGATGAGTTGAATCGATCAATAAGAGTCTCATTAAGATGATCATAAAGAGGATCTTGGAAAAGAATAAACGGGAATGGGATTTCAAGTTGAAGTCGGCATTATGGGTTGATAGAGTGACAATCAAGAAGGCAACTAGTAAATCACCTTTTGAGTTGGTTTATGGGACAGATCCAAGGTTGTCATTAAATAATTTGTTACCAGTTTATCCTGGAGGGAGCAAATGAGATTTTACAACCAATGGAGGTTAGCATTGTGTTGTTAGTTGAGTTGGACAAGGTGAGAGCTGAAGCACGGAAGAAAAACAAGATGCAACAGCAAGTTAAATACTTGTTTGACAAAAGACCTACTTCAAGGAAATTCAAGGAAGGAGATTGGGTACTAATATGGAATATGGAATGCAAGGAAACGAGAGAAAGGTAAGCATGGAAAATTGGAATTGCTATGCTTGGGTCCTTTCATAATAATCGAAAATAATGGTGTAGATTCTTATTATCTGCAATCAACTAATGGAGAAGTCCTAGTATTGCAAGTCCATGGATAGTTCCTTAAGCCCTTCTTTGTTTAACGTTTTCTTCCATGCGCAATAGATTAGTGTACAAAGTTGTAAATATGTTTGTTTGCCTTAGTTGCTTTTGGTTTGCCTCCCAAAATTTTCAAGTATGCTTGTCTAATAGAGCCTTTCAAATCAAAAAATTGATTAAGTCCTTAATCCCTTGTATGCCTTGGTTCACTATGTTCTACATTTTTAGCTTTAACTTTCTAGACCAACTCGTTTCTAAAGTTGGTCAAAAGAAAAGAAAATAAAGTGTAAATCTCTAAAGGAAGCAGCGAAATTTTTAAGTTCTAAAACTCTTTCAAGAGCCTATTGTTGGTTCTAGAACTTGTTAGAACCCAATGGGGGAAGTGGAACCAGTGAACCTTAAGTAAAAAAGAGTTGATCACTTGCAAAATAGAAGGTGGGGCCCATCGTTAGTTTCGAAACTCTTGTCAGAACTCGATAGCTTGATTGGAACCAAATGCATCGGCAACAAGGAGTTAGTCGTGCAATTCTTCTTAAGTTCGAGACTCGTCAGGTTTTCTCTATGGTTCGAGAACTCTTAGCGGGCCTCGCGATCGGTTCTAGAAGTGATGTTGGAGCCCAGTGAGAAAGTGGAACTCGCGAACATTGAAGAAAAAGAGATGGTGAGGTCCAAAGTTGTACAGGAAAGGCTTTTTGCAATTTCGCCAAGGAACGATGAACCCGTTCTTAGCCATTTGCAAAATGGTGAAAAGGAGTTCATAAGATTATTTTATGTGGGCTCGGATTCTATAGAATGTGTCTTCGTTGTTTTGCAAAGGGACGATGGCCCCTTTTCGTTTCTTTTGTGAAACAACGACAAGGTATAAAGTGTTAAGTTGCAAAGGGTTCATTGCTATTTCGCGAGGTCAAGGTCGTTTGACCTTTTTTGACCTGCGAAATGGTAATGTCATTTTTTTATTTTTATTTTTTGGAGAATAATTCATTCTCTTTGGCTGAGAGCCAAGGACTGAGGGGCATCCATTCCGCCAAATTCGCCCGAGGCACGATCCCAGCCTCATCCCTTATCAGATGTCTTCACGAGATTTGAACCCTAGTGAACTCAATGAGAACCATAGAACTTCACCAGTCGACCAATTCACAATTGACAAATACTAATATTCAATTACACACTCGTGTTTTCACAGCTTGCAGTCGACGATTTATCAGTGGCCTGCAATGTTGCGATGGAGGTCTGGATCGATTATTTAATCGATCAAAAGTATTCATCAAAGGGGGTTTCAACGATAAAAAGAACTGTAGAGGATTGACCAAGCATTGATTACTCAGTTGCATACAACAACTTTTTGCCCCAACAACCCTTCTTTTCAGGCAACGTCATTAGTATTTGAGAAGTGGAGTGATTTGTTAACTTGTTGTCACTCATTAGGCATCAGACTCTATCTCAATGATCCTAGGCACTGGTCATAATCTTTTATTTTCAAACAACCATCAAATCATCAAAATCATTTTCCATTTCTGTTGATAACAGTAGGGTTAGAATAGTGTTTTTGCTCTCAAATATGCACTAATGGTGTATGCCAGAATAGAGCCAATTTTGGAATAGATTCATATACATTTTGGTACAACAAACTGAGAGCAATTTGCTTAATGTGTAATACTTAAACAACAATTAGTTACACTTGCCATTAAAAAAAACCAAAAATGGAGGATAATAACATGGTGACATTGGTGCTAGCACTAGTTACAATATAGTTGTTGTGTTAGGATGATAGTCATTGTTTTTAATGATGTAACATGCAATCTAACAAAATTTTCAAGCTTGATGATATTCCTGAGATTTAGGAAGGAATTTGCAACATTGGAGCTCCAATATCATATAGAACTTGATTGTGAACCCCACTACTTTGTAACACAAAATAGTCGTCTAGAAGAGGGAAAATGGCAAGAATAGCTTAGTTGTTTATGGATGCTTTAATGAATTATTGAATGTAAAATGTACATGAGGTGTCTTGCTTATAGGCAAGATTCAGACAACCAAAGTTACAATTATTAAATAACCTAGTACTCCAAATATTAGATGTGAAAAAAAAAAGATAATCTTATGACAATTAACACCTTCTGAAAAGATTTCCCTTTGTTAAATTGCTACTTTGGTATTTCCACATTAACATCCAAAGATAAAGATGATAAAAAGACAACCTCCATTTCCCATCTGCTAGTACTACAAGTATTGTACATGGAGTCAAACTCTCTCGGATCAAATCCTTTTTCACAACAACTCTTGTACTTGTCTATTCAACTTTTTGTTCATCGATGGAGTCATCTTATGAGCTACCTTATTAGACAAATTAGTTCTAGGAATTATGTCCATTTGTTGACTAAGCTTTCTAACTAGAGATGACCCCTATTAAATTAATATTTATATTATTTTAATGGTTATCTATTATATGTTTGTAAATATATTGTAAATATTAGAATGTTTCTAATATTTAGTTTTTCAGTTAGAAAAGAATGTTTCTACTCTTTGCGATTGTTTCCTAAGGAAACATCGTTCTACTCATTTGTATATATGGATCTTTCGATCCCTATTAATACATCGAGACTTATACCACAATATGGTATTAGAGCAAAATCTTTAATTTTTTCAAAAAATTTATAATTTCGAACCGAATTTATCTGAAGCAAAAAAATTTGAAATTATTTTTGTTCTCCTCTAATTTCTCTCTGAGAAATCTGTTTTTCTTTCTAAGGAAATCGCGGGTCTGTTCTTCATATTTTCGAAGCCACACCAAACGACCACAGTATGCATTTTCGCACGGCCTTCTCTGCATTTCGTGCGGTGTCTATCTCACAAAAGTCGTCAATTTTCTCTCTTATGCACGTACAACCTTTGCTAGTTGTTTTTGATCGTCGCTTCTTGCGGTATTGGTGTGGCTTCTTTAATGCCCGCGCGGCCTCTGCAACTCCCATTTTTTCTTCAAAACACGTCGCCAATACTCTATGTTTCTCTATGTTTAGAGTTCGTTTTTGGGCTTCCTCTTCAAAATGACCCCATCCATGGTCAAATTAGCAATCTCCTCCAAAATACACCTTTATGACAATTTTATGAAGATTTTTCCAGCGGCTAGGGTTTTCTTCAAAAACTCTAATTTTTTGGCTTTTTGACGATTTTCTAAAATTTTATCAAGATTTTTCCAGCAGCCAGGGTTTTCTTCAAAACTTCTAATTTTTTGGCTCAACTGGGTTGTCATCTATTTTTTTTGGGTGCTTAGATTTTTGTGCCTCAATTTTTGAGCCAACAGATCCAGAATCTGACAGCATATTCCTTTTGGGTTTTTCGAGCTCTCTTCTGGGTACCACTTAATTTTTTCTAGGTCCTCCGACATTTTGCCTCGAAGTACATGTCTTCTCAGCTCTTCACATTTTTCATAGAAATTTGTGTCATGACATCACTAACCAGTCTTCTGCTCGAGGGAAATCAGAAATTTAATGGTCTGAATTATAACACATGGAAGCAGCGAATGTTAACCATCTTCAAATATTGCGACAGTGATCAGGTGGTTTTGGGTACTACAAAGCTACCGACCACAATTGGTCTTGATCAGGTTGCTTATGACCAGTAGTATCAATAAGCAGTCATGTTTCTCAAACTATCAGTGCCTGATGATCAGCTCCTTCATATTCCATCCGGCAAAACAGCTGCCAAGACATGGGAGCATCTCAAAACCCTACATGAGACATCAGATAAAAGTAGGGCTTTCTTTCTCAAGAACACTATGTTTTCTATTGTGATTAGTTGCTTGTCAATGGACACAAGATGGAGGAAGAGGACATTGTGGTAATCACTCTCAAAAGTTTACCCAGGTCCTACGAGCATTTTATCAAGACTCTCAACATCACTTCTACTGGTGTTGATCTGAAGTTCGCCGATCTCTGCACACTTCTGCTTCAACAAGATCGATGGAAACAACAGTTCGATAGCAGTTCCAGCTCCACCTCCACCGAGCAAGCCTTTGTTGCTAAATCCTTTCAGAAGGATAAGGGCAAGTCTCATTCTCAGCAGTCTTCTTAGCAGAAGCCATCTGCTTCAGGATCAAAGAGCTCCAAGAAAAAGAACATTCAATGCAACTACTACCACAAGTATGGTCATATGAAGGTTGAACGTCAGAAGTGCTTAGTTGCCCAAAGCAAACAGCACAGACCGAACAACACAGAGTGAACAACACTGAGCAGACAGAATCTATCTTTTACGCCTTCATGGCCAAAAGACCAGCAGATCATGTCAAGTCGTCTGCGTGGTACATTCATTCAATTACCTCTCATCATTTCACCCACCGCAAAGACTGGTTCACTGACTATCAACCTTATTTAGGTTATGTTATTTTTGGTGGAGGGGAAGAGTACACTGTTGTCTACAAAGGCAACATTCAGATTCAGCCTACTGCGAGGAATCTCATTTTCCTCGATGTGTACCACATTCCAAGGATGGAACTAAATCTACTCTTAGTCAGTCAGATGCTACGACCTTCAGTTCACATCAGTGCACGATCACTGATAGGGAAACTCAATCTATTATTGTAGTTGGTATTGAGGATCATAATCCTTTCAGACTTGTTGATTCTAGTACTTCTCAGGACCTTGCTATGGCTACTTGACAGTGTTATGTCAGTTCTCTTTGGCATCGGCGTTATGGACACCTCAATGTGCGCTATCTCTCTCAACTTGCTCGTGACAAGCTTGTCCTTCGGATTGCCAGAGATTCAGACTCTGCAACTTGGAGTTTGTGATGCATCCCAAGCTGGGAAGCAACATTGCACAGCTTTCCCTGTTGGCGATTCATGGTGGGCTTCTCAAGTACTTCAGCTTGTTGATGTCGATATTTGTGGCCCTATAGCCACTCCTGTTCTTGGGTCCAGATATTTTTTGTTGTTTGTTCATGATTTCAGTAGAAAAATGTGAGTCTATTTTCTTAAAAAGAAATCTGAATCATTTACTGTATTTCAAAAGTTTAAACCTTTAGTTGAAAAAGAGTTTGGACAATCTATTATTGCTCTTAGGACAGATAAAGGGGGGGGATTTTGTTCTACTGAATTCTCTAGCTTTTGTGATCTTCATGGCATCAAGTGCCAAATAACCACACCCAACACACCACAACAAAAGAGTGTAGTTGAACGTCGGAACAGAACAATCACCGAGATGGCTAGGTCTATGCTTGAGCATAGACATGTTCCGAAGAAATTTTGGGCGGAAGCAGTTAACATTGCAGTCTACCTTTTGAATCGATCACCCACTGTGGCAGTCAAAAGCAAGACACAAGAAGAGGCCTGGTCAAGTCACAAGCACAAAATCAGTCACCTGAAGGTTTTTTGCTCTCTTGCCTATGTTTGGATCCCTAAGGCATCTCGCACCAACTATAAAGTACAACTCTAATGGTACTTTGGATAAGTGTAAAGCTTGTTTACTTGCGAAAGGCTTCTCTCAGCGTCGGGGCATTGACTATGAGGAGACTTTTGCTCCTACAACAAAAATGAGCACTATCAGATTAGTTCTAGCACTGGGAACTAATTTGGCTGGCAGGTCCATCAAATGGACATCAAGAGTGTTTTCCTAAATGGTGACCTACAAGAAGAGGTTTACATGACGCAGCCTCCTGGTTTCAAGGTTGCTGGTAAAGAACACTAGGTTCTCAAACTGGAGAAAGTTGTTTGTGGCTTGAAGCAAGCCCTAGAGCATGGTACATGAAAATTGATGAGTACATTAGTGATCAAGGCTTCCAAAGGAGTTTTTCATACTCAAATTTGTACATCAAGACTACTGACAGTGATATCATCCTTCTGGTCATTTGTGAATGATCTGATCATCACCGACAGTTTGGCATCTTTGATTCAAGGAATCAAACAAAATTTATGCCAGTCTTTTGATGAGTAACCTTAGCCTCATGCATTATTGCCTTGGTGTTGAGGTTTTGCAACAGTCTTCTGGTATATTCATTTTTCAATCCAAATATGTCTGGGCTCTATTAGACAAGTTCTGTATGTAGGATTACAAGCCTGCATCTACACCTATGGAGAAAGGTATGAAGTTATTAGCCAAGTCTGCTTCTCTCATTGATGATACTACATACAGGCAACTAGTAGGCAGTCTCATTTATCTCTCTACTACTAGACCTAATATCAGCATCGTTGTCAGCTACATTTCTCGGTTTATGACAGCTCCCAAGGTTGATCATTGGATGGTTGCTAAGCATGTGCTTCGTTATGTGAAGGGCACTCCTGATTATGGTATTCTCTAATCTCGGAGTCCTAATCCTAGACTTAGTGGATTCACAGATTCAGATTGGGCAAAAGTCAACTTCTAGATATGTGTTTAGTTTAGGATCTGGTGTCATCGCATGGACCAATAAGAAGCAGCAAGTCATTTCTCTCTCTTCTACAGACGTGTAATACAGAGGGACAGTTAAGGCAGGTTGTGAAGATGTTTGGCTTCGTCGGATGCTTGGGGATGTGCAAATGTCACCAACAGGCTCGACCATTTTGTTTGTTGATAACAAAGGCGTTATCAAGTTAGCACGAAATCCAATCTTCCATGAAACAACCAAGCATGTTGATATTCACTGTCACTAAATTCGGCAATTGGTTGAAGACAGGACGATACATTTGCAATATGTTCCTACAGCAGATCACATTCTCACCAAGCCTCTGTCTAGACAAGTTTGCCAAATTCAAATTCAGAGGACAGCTTGGTGTAATGGATAGATTAACCATTAAGGGAGGGTATTAAATTAAAATTTATATTCTATTAATGCTTATATATTATCTGTTTGTAAATATATTATAAATATTAGAATGTTTCTAATAGTTAGAATAAAATGTTTCTATTCTTTGCGATCTTTTCCTACAGAAACATCGTTCCATTCATTTGCATATATGTATCTTTCAATCCTTGTTAATACATCGAGATTTTTACCACAATAACCCCTTGGGCACATTATTATACACAATGTCTTGAAGCTCATTTAAAAGATCTAAAACTTCTATACGTACCCCTTTATCATATTCTTTACCATGTCTAGGAATCAAAGCATAAAATTGTTAAAAAACAAGTGTTGTCATGTCCATCATGTACTGCAACCGAGCAATGTTTTATGGTATGGATGCATTTTCTCTATACTAACCATTTCTTTTGATACAAGTTTATGAGTACTACCTCCATCAATAATTAGATTGTAGAGCTTATTCTAACACTTACGACTTGTGCGAAACAAATTCTTCGACTGAGTTGGTTTTATATGTGGTTCCAACTGATGTTTGAGACAATCCTAGGGGATTGCGTTCGCCTATGATTGGCTACCTCAAAGCAGTGGCCAACTTGCTCAAGAATTCCTTAGAATTAAGGAATATCTCCTATATGGGCTCTGCAAAACCCAAGGACGTCCCCCTTGAAATACGTTTGATTATTCACAAAATTTAAACTACAGGTTTCGCATGAGCAGTAGACCCAACATCAATAGTGAATGTATAAACGCTTGCATGAGGCAACTAAATTGTCAATTATTAAATGACCTAGGACTCAAAATTTATTGTTACAAGATAATATCTTATGACAAGTAACAATTTCTATAAAGACTCTCTTGTACCTAAGTAAACTAAGTTTATGTAATTAATACAGATATGAAGATTATTGTGGATGTCGCCAACTAGGTCATGTTAGGTACTAATTTACAATGCTTGTTTCTCACAAACAAGGGAATAGGAGAAAACCCACTAATAAAAAACTTCTCTCATGATAAGATAAAATATACAAGACAATATAAAATATGTAAGACAATGACGAGGAGTGGAGGGCTCAATGATACCCCCACAAGGTTTATATTTCCCCCTTGGGAAGAAGAAAGATGTGCAAATGTAAGCTTGTTTCCCGTTTCAGATAGGAATTGGTTGGAACAATCAAATTGGGTTCCTACCCAAACAACAAAGATTACAAATTAGGCACAAAGATAACAAAATAAGAATTAATGTTGAACTAGATTGAGTGACAAAGACGGTGTAATAACAATAATGCCATGATTTCCATAAATAAGAGATAAACCCTCAAATTTGTCCTAACAATTTAAAATGTCATACTCAGAAAACAAAGGTGCAAGGTGTAATAAATAGGAAAAAACCTCAATCAGGAAGATGAGATACATGTAGCATTAATCACCTAAAGTTCTTAATTCGCATGTGTATTACTCTCATACTATTTATGTTAAGGACATTTATACATGATTCACTCGTCCTGGTTTCCAAAAAGTTTGAAGATAAAAACTCTCAATACAAATAGAAATTCCTAAATATGTTGTATGTACAAATTGAAGTTATTTGATCAAAGAAACACTTTCTTAACTATCAAATGTCAATGCAATCCTCCAAAATATATATGTCATTAAAAATTAATTAAAATATATTTGAGGTAGAATTTGAAAAGATGCACGGATGGCTTGACAAAGATCGTCAATACATTTTGAATATTGCAAAAATCTTGAAAATAAGAGATCGTCGCGAAAATTGATGAGCTTGGGAAAGTTGTGTCCCTCCACGATGGCCTTTCAATATTCTTTGTGGGTAGAGCATTGATTGTGTTGCCAAGATAGTTATTACTCATCCTCCCTAGTACAAGTTATTTCCTCTTCCATGTACCATGATCTCTCGCGTCATGATTTATGACCAAGATGTAGAAAATGTGGGTTTCTACAAATTTTGTGTATTGGGCCGTAGAGTTATCTGCCTTTTGCCTCCTCTCTCAAATCTTCGTCTCTAGGTGATGAATTCTTTAAAGCTCTTCTTAATAACTTTCAATTATTCCCTTGTGATAAGGGGTTTTTAATTGCATTTTTTTCTTCTTTTGTCAATTGTGATTTGGTGTTGATCAAGCTCTAGACTTGGGGAGTTCTCTCTCTCAATCAAACCCTCAACAAACTCCTTTAGCCCTCTTACTACTCAATGTGTATCCAATGTGTGATCGTCTTCCCAATCTTTCCCTTGATTTTTAGGAGAATTCTTATTATGAGACCATGAGCAACTCTATCTTGGAGTTAATGTTACTAATTCCTTCATCGGTCATTCTACTTTTGCACAAACTTTGATCGATATTGAAATCTACACACCTCTTACTAAGGATGTTCTCATGGTTGGGAATACACGATTGACTCAATTTTTGGATTATGACGATCTCCCCTTTTGATGATGTTGATGCTTCACAACTAATCACTTGGTCACAAATTGTTCTCCCTTGCATTGTTAAAGCATTGCTACTTGGTGAAAGGATGTTATTGATGACCACTTACCTATATAAGTCTCCAATTCTTCTTCAGATAGCTCTTCTTGAGCTAATGATGACTCCTCCAAGAGATTGTTGAACCTATAGATCCTACAACTCGTGTTGTTGCTTTTGCCTCATCATGCACCATAGACCATACTATGTTCATCATTATCATTATGCAACAACCTTTTGTTGATGAAGTTTCTCTTCATGCACTAATAGACTTTCAAAAGGGATATTCCCTTATGCTCCCTCTTGTCACAACATTTTGAATGATAGTATTCTATAGCATATTTGACCTTGATTATATAATGTCAGCAACCTTGTTTTGCTACTTTTATAATCAAAAACATAGGAATAAGACACTCATCACAATCTTGTCTAATCCTATCTCTCTGTGTATATAACCAAGGTATTTAATGAACATTTCATATCCAATCATTCATTCCAACATCAATTCAAGCAAGCTATTATTTTCATTCTCTCATGGAACATTACTTTGTCTTCAAAGTGACCCTTGGGTATTTGATAGTCACAATAAACTCTACAATATATTCTCTTGCGCACAACTTACACCTCTACCAAACCCTAATGTACCTACCTTCAATTAATAATCAACTCAATTATTTACCTAGTTGGATTTCTTTAACCTTCACTCAACAACCAACGAAACAACTATAACTCACATAACCTATACATTTCGACCAACATCTTGTTATGTTCCTTTACAACCCTCAAAACATCCTCTATTAACTCATTCCTATAGTTAACGTAATTTATTTTATCCTAAAATCATTAATTGTTTTTTTATGTCCATCTCTACGTACTTCCTTTTCTCACAATACTTTCTCATACATATATTGTGCCTCGTTATAAATATACTACTATTATTCCTTCCTCTAGTAATTCCTCACACAATTACAATCATCCTACTCTAACCTTTTTTTAATTATCTTATTACACATTGTGTGAAGCTTGAAAGTCCTATAATGACCACTGATGGATATTACAATTGTAGTCATAATATTTATATTCATTGTCTTTCCTTTTATGCCCTATTATTCATGGTTGTGCCATTAGAATTATCTCATAAGTATTATTCTTAATAATTATAATTATGTAGCTAAATAATAGGAATTGTACACATCTCCCAACAAATACATGTAACTTTTTATACAGAACATCAAGCGCTTGCTAACCTACTTGCAACCACAATAATTGGGCTTAACTTTTAGACAATCCAATTCTCTACAGTGCCAATAATTATAATGCCACTAGACTATGTTTCCTACTTGATGCAACTAAAATATAGCAACATAATCTTGTAACTATCAATTCAATTCAACGGCCAATGTCAAGAATTATTTAATCAATTCAAAGGCAAGTGATAATATGTGCCTCACTCATTCAATCCATACTTCCTACTAAGACTTTGACTTCTAATCAAATATAAATATATCGACAATCAAATCTATAAATTGTTAGATTCTATGAACATGGTAAAAATTTTACAATAGCTAGCCTTAATTGTCTTATATTGTCTAATGTTTTGAAGCCCATTCAAAACCTATTTTACCAATGATAAAAAAAAAATGGATTATATAAAATACTTTCATGTAAGTTGTAAAACCTAAATAATTAACATAGAAGAGCTACTATTGATCTAGAGTAACATGTTATGAAACCACTATAATATTTTTATTATTGAAATTTATTCTTGGTATCATGTTCAATTTAAGTTGCTTATAACACAACTATCTCTTCTCTTCAACTATCATATATATTCATTCGCAATGAAAGCTATCTTTCCATTAACTTTGAATTGTATGATCATTCGATATATATAAAGAGTATTGAAAGATTCTTGATTTGATGTTTCAACATTTCAACTCATACTCCCATGGATCGATCATTTGGATAGGGAGCTAGAGGAGTTAAGACAACATTAAACCTAAAAAAGTGTATAACTACATAAACTAGTCAACATAGTTGAGATTCAACTTCAGAATCCATGTTAATAAGTAATGAAAGCTTCTTAATATGATTGCATGTATCTTCTTGTATCTATAAGACCTACTAAATAGCAGATTTTTTAGGTGTAGGTTTGTAGCACTAGAACCAATCAACAAGGAAGAAAACTTGAGAACAGAGGACAATAAAGTAGTTAATAAATACATAAATATAATTAAATAGCTATAAAAATTAAAATTTGAGTCTAAAAGTAGATAAATAAATAGACACAAGCATTGTCCTTCCATATATTGTCCTACACCTCTCTACTCTCCAAGCATCCTATATAAGTAATTTTTCATTCCTTTATTAAATTGCATATTACAAAAACGAACATTACTTTTGATAGAGCAAATTATTGTTATGTGACTTTTAGACTTGTGTAATAACATTTGGTGTAAAATTGGTGTTGTCACAACCTTCAATATTGTCTTCTAATAAAAGGTTTTGGTACACTTTTATGTAACCCAAATCTCCATTTAGCGTAGATCTAACATTCCTAAGGATTTCATTTGTATGGCACCTATTGCCCTTGTTAGAACTTCACTATCTTTTTCTAAGTATTAGCATTGCAAAAGTTCCAAATCATTTGCAAGGCATATTAAGGAGCTTCAAATGTCCTAGTGATTATAATAACCAAATGTCCCTTGATAAAATATTCAAAAAAATGTAATCTAAAATCAAAGTTCTAGGTCAAAAGTTATGTTTACTCTGAATAAGCATAACATAAATCATTTTGTGTCATTTCGAACAATAGTCCAACACACTCCGATAGACATGTATGTAACTAAAACCCTAGTTTCTAACTCAACAAAGATTTTTATTGCAAAACATATCAAAATCATCAAATGATACTTATGACAAAACAAGACCATATCATGTTTAGAACTTGAATTGACTGCTCAAAAAATTATTACCCCTAACTACCTACAAAACATGCAACTTTGTTGCATCTCAAGGTGAATCAATTCAACAATATAACCATAACTTCAACATGCTTTGTACCATGCTCAATATTTCATATACAAAAAGAGATACTCATAAAAATCATAAAGGGTTTTCCCCATGTTCTTTTAGAGTTGGTTGAAGTGAAGTTAAATCTTTAAATAATACTTCTTTTACAATAAATACAAGTTCACAGTCTAAAAAAATTCAATATGATATCAAGACATCCATAAACCATACCAATTGATCAAAAGCTTCAAAATCCTTTGTTGTCACGAGTAGCAATAAACAATTTTGTAACTATCCAATTTGTTGGAAGGGCCAATAACCTAAAGAGGACTTGTGGATTTTTTGAATAGACCTTGAGACATCAAATTAGTATTTGACCTTGAAATCCTTTCTTCACCTATTTTGTCTATGCAAAATTATCTCCTCTACGTTCTTGTATCTTCAAAAACTATCCTTTGTTGTCACTAGTAGCAATAAACAATTTTGTAACTATCCAATTTGTTGGAAGGGCCAATAGCCTAAAGAGGACTAGTGGATTTTTTGAATACACCTTGAGACATCAAATTAGTATTTGACCTCAAAATCCTTACTTCACCTATTTTGTCTATGTAAAATTATCTCCTCTAGCTCTACATTCTTGTATCTTCGAAAACTACTTATTGCATGAAAGTTCTCTACTCACAAATTGTTTGTTTGTATTATTATTTTTTAAGTGCAATATGACTTGTACAAAAGTAATCCTATGAAGTTTTCAATGTGGTACTCAATGGTGCAAGAACTTCAAAGGCTCACCACCCACAACATCTAGGTTGGCAAAAAAAGGATACTAAACAGTCAACAGTTTTAAAAAAACATATTATTAAACTAGGGAATGATATAGATAAAGAATTCACATTGGAATTCTTTTCCACATTGTAACACGTTTCCATTCTCTAAAAATGTATCCAGCTTTTAATTATTTTCATATAATGCCAAGAGTGTGACTTGTAGATCAAAGAAGTCAAAGCTTGAAGACAAAATAGAATACAATAAAATAGATCTAACAAGGAAAGTTACACACAACAAGAGCAATTAATTTATCATCAAGGTTATCATGATAGAACATTTGGTAATATTTTACTCTTCACTAATAAGCAACATATGATTTGTTCACTAGTGTCTTACGAATAAATTTTCTCATTTCTTTCTCTACACTAATTTGTTATGTTTTCCTTTGATTACCCTTTGACCCTTTTTATGACTGACTTAGCCTACTATATATATTGCCAAACAAAAATAGGCAGTGTTTGATTATTTGGAAAGTGTTAATTGTATAATTAAATTAAGAAACTTTTAATCTTTATAGCAAGTTAATTAATGGCCAACTAAACTCTAAACAATGTCACGAGGTAAAAAGAAATTTGCTCGTGGTCGAATAAAAGCTACAAACGAAAGTCAAAGCTCAAATATGTAATTTTCTTCATACGTTTTACTTCTCAATAACATAAGCAAAATGTAATCACTATATGATTACATTACATTGTTTGTAAAATCTATAGTTGTCATTCTTGCTCAAATGCTCAACTCACCTAAAGAAAATTCCACGTGCATTTGTTCCTAACTTCCTTCACTCTTGGAATGACAATCTAAGTTTATAATTTAATGTTTCTACAAATTCTATAAGTGCCATTTACATCACATAGAGATGTAGCAATCACACCCACCATAAAAAAATCCCTTAAAGGTCACTCTAGACAATAGATGAATCTTCTTTAGCGGCTTGAAAGTTTCATTATTTCATACCTAGAGGTGTTTTCATAATAAACCAAATTAGTTTTATAAAACAATCCTAGATAACCCTATTGTTATTTTACACCTAGGGAATGTTTTCATTATTAGACCATATTAATTTATAGAATGATGCAAGTTGAGCCATTCAAAATATTTGCTATGTCACAATTTTGTCTAGCATATAACAAAAGTGTACTTTCCCTTGGCATGTTCTTCAAAACAACATATCCTAAAGAAGTAGTAATCCTCAACACCCTCAACACGTTTGTTTGTTTACATTAGTTGCATGTCAAAATTGAAGCAACGAAATCAAAAAGCTAAATTCAATAATTGTAGCCTTGTCTCAAACAAGAAATAATTGTAGCCATTAAAAGGGTCTCATATTGATATCAAAGAGTATATTATAAAACCATTTAGTACGTCACTGCAGAGTATAAGTAAAGACCATAAACAATATCAATAATTTGTTATGGAACTCGAAAAATAAAATTCAAAACAAAAGACAAAGGTAAACAGAACAAAAGACCAAAGCGCTTAGTGGCCATAAACAAAATACGAGGCAACTCCAAAACTATCCATTAAAAAATAACTATCCCTATCGAACTCAAAGAAATAAAAACCTAAAAAGGATAGAACTCAAACAAAACTTTCATCTATTCAAACAAAATTTTCATCTCAAACATACTTCTTGATGACAAATTAAATTCCAAAAATGCATTGCTTATCTATGCAAACGGATAAAACGCACAAAATCGTGAATATATTATTATTTTATCCTATGACACTTCAGAACCCTACATGATTACCCAACACATCTAGTTTTAAACCCCCTATGATAATAGTCTCCCTACAGTCCAACGCTAAATATGTCTCACTAAAAAGGGATTTTATTAGCATTTTCTGCCTTTTCCAATCACTAAAAGGGATTTCATTAGTAGCATATTGTCTTTTCCAGTCACCAAAAAGGGGTTTGAACAGAATCATTCAAATTATTGGGCAAAATAAAAATGGGCATTTCGCAATTTCCCATGTTCATTTGACTTTGATACAGTTTAAACTTTACGATATATGACCATAAAAGTTTAATGAAAAAAACTACTAACTCAAACCATTTTCTTTTAGTTTGTTTTTTTCTTGTATGTTCCTTAAATATTTTAGATAAATAGTCGATTCGTAAAATCGAAATAACAGATGGGTTTTCAAAGGCCCTGCAAACTAGACACAACAAACTGAAGGTTTAAGGCTAATTTACTACAATGAAACTGTGTTCATTTTATGCTGACCGATGAAATACATCAAGCACGTGAACTTAATCCTGTTATTCCAAAGAGAGGATGCTTCAGTGACTAAAACAACCACCTGCATTTCATTAGTTAAATCCTCATATGGTCATGTAATCGTTTTTTATTTGAAGAGCTCTAGGGTTGTCGCAGAAAATTTAATGCTGCACTGATTTCGAGATCTAATACCACAAAAGCAAAGAATATGAAATTCTTTAATAATTATTATCTATATAATCACAGAAGTTGGTTAATGTCATAATGGACAGGAAGTTTATTGTATAAAATTTGTCAACGTCATCTTCCTTGTGACTTCAACTATTCTTATGATATTTATAGAATCAGTTTACATCAAGCAATCATCAATCGCTAAAACTGGAAAGAAAGAAAGAAAGAAACAACCAATGGGCAATCAAATTCTATAGAAGTATAAAGAACAAAACCATTCTCAGTGCACGGCATCCAAGCTACAACATGGAGCTCTGCCGTTCCTGACTCTTCGTCTTTATTCATCCTCAAAAATCTATATTATGGATAGGATAAATCTACTCTTCATGCATATTAATTCATTTAACCAAAGAATCTTCAAGCCGCCATATCAGACACATTGTTTTGGTGTGTTCTATTAATCCTAGGATAAGGGTTGAGAGAAATAAAGCAAACACTATTGTTTTTTAAGATTTAAAATCTAAAAGCAGTTGTGATGAAATTGATAATCATCTTCCAAAATAATTGCTTAAGTTGATGAACTAAAGGTCTGAAAGCCATCATACTTAATAGTCCACTGCAGGCCTGAATCTCTATTTTGCCATGAAAACTGTATTATTTGATGTCCTATCATATTAACCAAGGTGTATTAGAGCCATTTTGCTTGTATAAAAATAATTCAAAGCAGCAGCCGTAGACACCATACATTAAGTACAACAAAAGTAAACTAACCCTCCAAACGTTCAGAATACCGACTCTGAAATTATATTAGGGGTGCCAGTTGACTGGCAAGTTAGGGAACGCATGTATCTTAGTATATGTGCATAAGAGTCTTGCATGAAGACTGGCTGCTCAACACACTGTAATCCTAAATTATCTTCTAAATATTAAAAACTTCACAAGACTACACTTTATCCAACTCAAAAATTGTTGTGTACAGATCCTAAATCTTTGAGTACATTTCAGTGTGTCAACATGGAAAAGGGAATTGAAATAAACACCATTGTCTTCTTCACAATATTGACATCTGCACAGTGACTGCATTTTTATACATGTTCTATCATATAGGCAACTGTCTCCAGTTTGAAAGAAAGCAATAACTAAAGCTATCTGGATCTTTCAAGAGAGAGATAGTGAATAAACAGAACTAAAATCCTGTCACAGCAGTCAAATTATAACGCACAACTTGCATATTCTTATATCCCTATAATCCTAAGATCAAAAACTAACGGAGACCTTGCAAGTTATTTCTGTGGCGGACTAAATCAACCATTTAATTGACTGACTGAGTTTTTGGAAAGTTTTGCCAACTTTTCCTGAGTACTACCTGAGTTTTTGCGAGTTATCAAATTAAGTGTTTCTGAAGTTGCTCAGTTATTGCCAGGTTAAAATGAATTAGATCTGTTAATCGTTGCCCTGTTTTTGCAGAATTAGAGTTTTCCAACTATGCCAAAAATCTAACAATTTTGACATTCTTGTGAAAATGCCATAAAGGGACCCTGAAGTTTGTCTGTCTAACAGAAAATCCTAGACACAACTTTTTCAACTTTCTAAATAAATTTTGCAAGCAGTATTCTTAAAGCTAAATAAGGGACTAGTATGCCACACTCTATACACTGAGGTCTTATCGAATTTCCCCAGTTAATGTTTACAAGTTCTGAGATATAGATTGCCTTTTGGCAAAAAAATGGAAAAAACGTACTGTGGAAAATAATTAATAAACATTCCATACCCAAGGCCAAAAATATTTCTAGAAGCAAGAGAGTATTGCATGAAAAGGCATATCAAATTTTTTGGTTATACTTTCTATTGTACCCTGTAAATTGTAATGGAGTTGGTTCTGTACTATGTTGCTTCAAGTTTTTGGGAAGTGGGGACGGGAATAGGGGTTTCAAGGACAGTTTTTTTTTTTGCCATTTTAGGAGACAGGGTACAGACGGCTATATAAAAAATAGGGAAAATTTAAAATATATAGGGAAATTCCAAAATTCAAATATATTCATATGATAACATTGATAAATTTAAAATCATTTATCATATACATATACGTTATACATTATTCATCATCTAGAATGTAAATTGTTAAGTTTGATGTTCAATTAATATTTGTGAAATTTTGGTATTCAAATTTAAAAAAAATTATTTGTAAGGTGCTTGTTGATTACACAGTTTATCAACATACTATACAAGTTATCAATTATCATTTAGATGTTAAATGTCTGTTCTATGTTAGTTTTGATGACTAAAAGTTATTTTTATGTGATCATTTAGTTATACTTCTATTTACTACAATTCACTATTTTGATTACTGATTATCTGAGGGATTACCTTCTCAGCAAAGGGTGTTCTCTTCAGCCATACCTAATTACTGGCTCCAATGGATCCAAGACAATATGCTCCGATATTCATTGAACTTAACGATCACAATAACTTCGAGGACTAAATAAAATCCATAGACTGTAATGCAATCACCATACTGTTAATATTAATTATCATTTAGCTGTCAAATGCATGCTCTATTATTTTGATGACTGAACTGTATTTTCAATGTAATAATTTAGCTCCATTTATGTTTGTTAAAGTTTTCTCTACTTCAGTTCCTGATTGTTTTCCAAGAGCCATCTTCCAAGTAAGGATAAGGTGATCTCTTCAGCTATACCAGCTTTGCTGGCTTCTATGGCTTCAATCTTGAATCATTTAAAGGTTCAAGGCACTAGAACCAAAAGTCCCCTAAAAGTTTGCTCAATGGCAGACAATAGTAATTGAAAGGATGCATGGGTTGAATGTCTCCTTTTGTTTAAAAAATTCTAAATCATTGTTCATTATGGTTAATTCTTCACCTCCAGCCCTTGCCTTCATCAGCCCTCTCCTCTTTGTTGACAGTTGTTAGTTTAGTTATTTGCAACGTCCAGATACACAGCATTGCCATCTTGACATCTTTAGAGTTAATTTTGGTTAAAAACTTAAACTCTATTAGCTAGCTTTTTAATGGTTGTCCTTCTATTATGTTTTAACTTGAACTTCTTTCTTC
>MU223900.1:594040-630369 GCA_018584345.1 Thuja plicata
ACCCGCAACAGATAATAAAGAAAAAAACTCAAACATTGATATGATAAAATTGACAAGGGCCAATAGTCAACTTCAAATGCGCATGTAACTGAGTTGCCAGATTCGGACCCTAGACCCCGGATCCAGGTCCAGATTCGACGTCTGATCCGTGCTCAATCGGGCAGGGTCTGGATTTGGACCTATGCGTCTGTTCTGATCCGCAATGCACGAATCCCCATGAACCCACAGGTCCAAATCCGAACCCTACCCAGATCCAACATGGAGCGGGCTAGATCAAGCGAGGATCCCGCGCGGATCTGCGCAAATCCCCAGGGATCCGCAGCCAACTAAATAGAAAAGTGGGTCCAAAACACTTAAAAAGTGTTTTTTTTTGTTTTTTTTCATCTAACCCTAAAACGACCCTTATTATGGAGCCTCCGAATACATTTCATTTCATATTTGCTCTCATTTTGCTCTCATTCTTGGTGTGGTGATTGTATTCAAAGGAGATCGATTGTGGAGTGACATACCTTCCAAAAACATATTTCAGTGATTAAGGTATGCATTTCAACCATAAAGCAAGGATCCTCTAGGATCCCGCGCGGATCCGCGTGAATCCCCAGGGACCCGCGGCCATCTAAGTAGAAAAGTGGGTCCAAAACACCTAAAAAGTGTTTTTTAATTTTTTTCATCTAACCCTAAAACAACCCTTATTATGGAGCCTCCAAATACATTTCATTTCATATTTGCTCTCTCATTCTTGGTGAGGTGATTGTATTCGAAGGAGATCGATTGTGGAGTGACAAATACCTTCCAAAAAGCAGATTTCAGTGATTAAGGTATGCATTTCAACCATATTCTTTAGTTTTTTGAATCTTTGATAGATTATTTCAAATTTTTGATAGATTATTTCAAATTTTTGAAAAGTTTTAAAAATTCAAGTTTTTGTATAACTTTAAGTATTTTTTTATTTTTTTTGTTATAGATTGCAACAATCATACAATGAGTAGTCAAGGCTCAGTGGGTGGGGACAGGTCTCAAAATTTTAGAATTGATTTTCTCAATGTCCTGGAGGTGGAGGGTATATATGGAAATTCAATTTTTGTAAGTCACAATATAGAAGCTCCTACTCCCGAGTAGTTAACATGTGTGAGGGCCCAGGACCAGATAAGAAGGGGTTGTCAGTTGTACAAATAGCAGCTTTTGTAAAGGAACAAGAAGATGCTGACAGATTAGTTTCAAAAGGGAAACAGGGTGCTTATACCGGAAAACAAAAAACAGCACTACCATCCACTAGATCACATCCCTTCTTACCTATGCCTCTTAGGGATGATGAAGATGTAGACCAACCACAAATCACCACCAGCAAGAGAGGCCCATTAGATAGGGCATTTCAAAATGAGTTAAGAGCTGTTGTTGATCAAAAAATTCGACGTTGCCTCTTTGCAAATGGTGTTCCAATCAACTTAGTGAGATCACCTTATTGGAGGGAGATGGTACAAGCAATAAATAATGCAGCTTCTGGTTACCAAGGCCCTCGATATGAAAAGGTGTGACCACCTTATTACATAATGAGAGAAAAAATGTAGAGGCCCAACTAAAGCCAATAAGACATTCATGGATTCAATCGGGTGTGTATTGTTTTGGACGAATGGAAAATTTGCAAAAACCTCAAGGGATCAATGTTTTTGAGGGCGGTTGCCTGTGAAGGGGAAGTAAAAGATGCAGAGTTCATATCCAAGATTCTCATTGATTCCATAGAGTTAGTGGGCCATGACAATGTTGTCCAAGTTATTACGGACAATCCAAAAGTTTGTAGGGTTACAAGTACTTTGGTAGAGGCTAGATATGATCACATCTTTTGGACACCGTGCATCATCCATTCTCTCAATTTAGTGATGAAAGCAATTGGCACCCAAATAGAATGGGTGAAACAGATATATGAGGAGGGTGAGGAGATTCAAATGTTTGTGACAAATCACCATGTCACAAGCAATTTTCAGAACTTGTTCGAGATTGGAATTATTGAAGGTAAATATTTAATTTATTTAGTTTTGCATAATTGAATAAAATATTTTTTGTGTTGTTTACATATTTTAAATGTGTTACTAACTTACTCTTAACATGTTCTACGGTGGCTGAAACTCGTTTTGCCTCTCACACTATCGTCTTGAGACGACTTGTGAAGGTAAAGGAGGCATTGTCACAGATGGTCATTAGCAACCAAAGGGGCATTTGGAAGTAGTCCAATACAGCAAGGGCCCAAAAGGTGAAGGCAATGATACTGGATGATGATTGGTGGGTTCGTGTGGAGTATGTTTTGGAATTCACTGAGCCAATCATGTCAATGCAAAACTTTGCTGATACTAATGAACCATGCCTCGGGGATGTCTATGATTCCATGGACATTATGTTGGAGGAGATAAAAATCGTAAGTTATAATACATTCCTTATCTTTGTTTATTGAGAGATATCTAGATTCTAAATTGACATAATGATAACTTACATGAACATCATTTGATATCCCAAGTCATACAAAGGAGAGAGAATGATCCTGAGGACACCTTTCAAAAAGGTGGAAGCAATTGTTCATCACCGTTGGAACAAGATGACCACACTTTTGCACCTCCTAGCATATTCTTTATCCCCCAAGTACTATAGTGCATCCATACTTCGCCTTCCAAGTAGAGTGCCACCATTTAGAGATTCTGAGGTTGCAAAGGGGTCTAGGAGGGCACTCAATAAAATCTACCGTGATCCAGAAGTTGGGGTAATTGTTAGGAATGAATTTGGAACGTTTATCTCCGGAAAGGATCTGGACTCTATTGCTACCGATGACCAAAGCAAAATGGATGCTATTAAATGGTGGTACCTTCATGGGCAAGATTATATGTACCTCCAACCTCTTGCAAATAAAGATTCTATCACAAGTAAGTTTTTAAGCTTTTTTCCTTTTTTTGGCCACTTGCATCGTAGAATTTAACACTCAACACCCTTGAATTTATCTTGTATTTTTTTTAATTTTGTTGGTTCTCTCTAGGTTGCGAGCTCTTCTGCCGCTATGTAGAATTGAAGTACTTACTCGTTTATCCACTCAGTCAAGCGTAACTTGTTGGCTGCAAAATATAAGAAGGGGCCAGAGAAGCTTTGAGATGCAACACCCAAGACTGCTGACTTGGATATGACCATTCAGGATCTTGCTAGATCCACTTTGGTTGATGATGATGATGATGATGATGATGATGATGATGACAGTAACAATACCCTCTAGTGCTAGTGTAACCATTTTTGGTTTCAATGATGATATTGATCGGCCACTTCTAGTTGTTGGAGATCCCATTGATCCTGATTTTTTTCTTAATCCACTTGATGATTGATGAACACTTTCATGATTGATGAACATTGAATCATGTTTCAAACTTTAATGAACTATATTTTGAATTTTCAATTTGTAATTCAGTAATTCAATGTGCTGATTTTCTTTAGAATCATGAACATAGATCAATGATCAAGTATACTACTTAAATTTTTAATGTTTATCTTTGAGATTTGGCATTAATCAATGATCAAGCATCATAGATTCATACTATGAAATGATTTAGTTTTAGAATTATGTATATTTATCTTATTTTTTGTATATATAATGCATATATATATAAATATTTATATATATACACACACGAACCCATACAAATCCTAATTGGAAAAAAATTTCAAAAATCCACGAACCGTATTCGCGAACACGAATCCCACCCTGAACCTGAATCGGCAACTTAGGCATGTAATTGAAAGGACTTCCTAAGAAGTATATTACCACGTCAGTTGACCTTTTTTATAATTCAACTGCATTGCAAAGAAATGGAAACATTTTTTGTGTTACCATCTAAAATTATATACACAGCCTTTCCCTTTGAAATCATGCAGACTAGTTATGAGACCCATTTATATGCTTTTCAGGCTATGTTAAACGGGGACACGTGGAAACATCCCTGATGTTTAGAGACAGCTAGATGTCCCTGAAACGCCTAGGTGACATCGAAACGCCCCAAGACCGTCACCGAAATGGCTTGGTAAAACTTGCTGGCTTGGTGTCCCCTGTGCCTTCACACTATTTTTGGATTTATAAAACAAGAAAAACACTTTTTTTTAATTCTTGTTGCCAAAACAGCAAAGTGGGGCCCACAAGGTTTGAATTCATAGCTGTAGACGATAAAATTTGAATGAAGTTTGGGATGGGAAAAAAATTGTGATTAAATATGTTTAAAATTTTAATTTAAATAAATATATCAAATTCTATAAATTGAATAATGGGGCTTCGTTTAGTAGGCCTAGCCTATACATGTTTGAGACATTTTGATTTGGATATTTAAATTGATAGACCATGGTTTTGATGTTTGAGACTATTGTTATAATGCTGTTATACTACTGCTCATGGTTTATACTGCTGCTAATATCATTTATGTTGTTATACTGCTGCTATAACTCATGAATCTGTGATTTATTTGCATAGTGTTTTCTTGTTATCAATTATTGGCATATCTCTCTCTTTCCCTATATCTATAATATCTTAATATATTTTGAAAAAATCATATATATATATATATATATATATATATATAGAAACACACACTGCTGTCCCCTATTTTTGGCCCAGTAGGAAAGGTCCCAGAAATGCATGTCCCCTGGCATCCCCCCGTCCCCGTCCCCGTCCCCGAAACACTGCTCTGGAACTTGGTTTTCATTTTTTGGTTTTGAAACAGAAGAGTTTGGAGAAAAATCCCAATGTTTACAGTTTCTACTTTACTCCCAGACAAATTTCATTCTCAGTTGAATATCGCAAATATCGAACTGGATAAACTTCCAAATGGAATGTAGCTTAAAGTAAATTGACCTGTTATAAAACTTTCCAAAAATCCCTGAAGGTAATAAAACTTTGTTATCCCTTATAAATTTGATTGCCCTGTTATGTACCTTGCAGCCCTAGCTAGATTGGCAAACTGCTTGTTATGAGTTAGTCAAATGTGACAACTTAGTTTTAGCCATAAGCTATTGGGCCTGATTTCCCACCAAGACATTATTAACATCAAAAGGGCACACATCTCTGACATTGGTGATGGGTCAAATTCTACTACTCATCCCAGAGTTTGTTTAAGAAAGGTTCATAAAACTTGTAAGCTTAGATCTGGACAGGCTTCATCATTCTGATACAGTTTACAATGCCTAAAAGCCCACATTTGTCCTGTCTACTTTGCAGCATGTCTATGACAGTAGTATTTCTCCCTGATGGTATGACAGCAGTAGTAATAGAGGCTGTGAAGCTAAAGTATTTAATGACCTTATGTAAATGGAAATAATGGTCAAATACTGAAGGAAACCACCCCTTAGATATTAAAAATTTACATTTACTCTTCTCCATCGTCCCCTACTAGGATCAATTGGAAGTTAAAAAAATAGATAAAAGAAAACAAAATATCAAAATTAGATAAAAATAAAGTTACAGAAAATTTTGCAAAACAACAGTTTTAAAAGTTTAAAATCAGATTCATGATTGCTACTGAGGTCATGTTTGCAGTACTGCATGATTGGTACTGAGGTCATGTTTGCAGTACTGCATGATTGGTACTGAGTTTCTGGAGACAACTGCATAATGCTTTCTAATAAAAAGCTACCTTAATGAAAAAATTTCTAAGTTTTGTCAAGGTTTTAATCCTAGCATATATTTGAATACTACGTAGACCACCTGAAAATATTAGCAGCATAAGAGTATCAAAGAAATAAAGGAAAGTGCCAATAAAATAGAATGATTTACATACCTAGAATGGTCGGGGTACATTTCGATGTCCCCTGGCCATCTTTACCCAGCCATTTCCCATGCATAATTGCCATACCCGAAATGTTTCATAAGATTTTGAAAACTCTGGATTGAAGTGGGGACATTTCTAGCCATCACTGTATCCCCAAAACGTAGTCCATTGGGGACATGTCAACTTTTACAGGGGCTGCATCCCCAGATTACATTTATAGGCATCAAACACGTCTGTAAATTATTTCCTTTGACAATAAAAATTTAGCAAGGCATGTTAAAAAACACTAATAACGAGGCAAGAAGGAAGTTGCAAGAAAAAGACAAGTAGTCAACATGTACAACATACTCTATATCTAATGATGTCTGACCTAATGAACAAATGGGCAATTTGTCTCTTAAGGATTGTTAAGCAAGTGACTTTTGAATGCTTAGAGCAGATTGCTAATGATTCTACACCAAGCTGATAGGAAGAAGGGATCACATAATAAATAATTTCTCTAAAAGAAATAAAGAAATAAATATCCCATAACTCGTTTCTCTGTAAATGCAATAGACAGCTCTATATCCTCTCTCTCTCTCTATAGTACTATACCCATCCATCTATCCATCTATCAAGTTCATCAGTGGGGAACAATATAGGCAAAGAAAATATTATACACAAAAGTTTTTACTAACGAACCAAACTTCTTTTGGTTCCCTGACTCAAAAGGCAGAATAAATTCACATCTCAAAACCCAAAACAGATTTAACAGAATACACATAAATGCAAGACTCCCAAGCTACTTAAAAAGTATGAGAACTGTCATGAGAATTTTCAAATGTTTTAAGCTTGGTATTTATTTTGCATGCATAATGCTCTTAATCTCATACTAATGCTGGGAAGATAATTTAAAATTTGTTTAATGTGACAAGTTTGTAGAAATTATTGCCTTTTATTATTAACTTTCATTTGAAGATATCCCCAAAACACTCAAAAGAATCCCATGCATCCAAGACCACACCTAAGATTCTCAAGTGCACCCCCTTGGGCAAATAAATAAGAACATTTTTTAGATCTTTGTGCCATAAAACCTAACCCTAACAGTCTATGGGCCCCACCCACCGTAAGCAATTATAGAAAACTTATAAATAGGCTTCTACGCATAGTTTTAAAGGCCCGTTTGTTTTGCGGAATTTGTGTATGCTGGAATAGCCAATTCTGGAATTCAACTGAATTCTGGAATTCTGCTATTCTGAAAATGAATTCTAGAATATGGGCTAGACCCGTTTGGTTCACCCGGAAGATGACTGAGAAGATGCATAAGAAATTTTAATTGTTTATTTCTTAATTTTTTAAATAGGGTGTGTATGTGTGTATATATACACATATACACACGTGTGTGTATATACACATAAACACGTGTATACACACATATACACATACACACATGTGTGTATATATACACACATACATGTATACACAGTACACACATATACACACATTTGTGTATATATACACATATACACGTGTGTGTACACACACATGTGTGTGTTTATACATGTGTGTATACACACATGTGTATATGTGTATATATAGTATATACACACATGTATATATACACATACACACATGTATGTGTATATATATACACACATGTATGTGTGTATATATACACACATGTATGTGTGTATATATACACACATACATGTATACACACATACACATGTGTATACACATACACACATTTGTGTATAACATACACATACACATATCCACATGTGTGTTTATATACACGTGTGTGTGTGTGTGTGTATATATATATATATATATCTGTGTACATGTGTGTATATACACACATACACATACATATACACATATACACATACATATACACACATACACATACATATACACATATACACACATACACATACATATACACACGTGTAAAGCTTAAATTTGGTTTTTTTTAAATTGGAATTGGAATAGCCAATTCCAATTCCACCTATTTGGGTGGAAGATGCATATTCCCATTTTGGGGCAAAATTGGAATTTGAAAATTCCAATTCTAATTTTGTAAGGACACAAACATGAAATTGGCATTATCCGGAATTAGATAATGCCAATTCCAATCTAATTCCGCGAAACAAACGGGCCCTTTTTTTAGATCTTTGTGCCATAAAACCTAACCCTAACAGTCTATGGGCCCCACCCACCATAAGCAATTATAGAAAACTTATAAATAGGCTTCTAAGCATAATTCCAAGTCACTCCCAAGTTTTAAATATATTAAGGACTTGGTGTTGTGGAAAACAAGGTGATAAAATTGTGAAAGGGTTGTGTGCCATGAAGATCTGTATGGTTTTGAAGGACTTGAAGTTGCACCTTAACATTGCTAGGGTCTCCACCAACAACCCTCCCCCTATTGTTGTCCCCATATATAGGCCTTTGTTCCACCCATCCCCACCTCTTGCATTCAATGGAACATAGGAAATTCCTATTACTGAATTTCATCAACTTTCTCTCGATAAGGTTTTTAACTTTTTCACTTTTGCCTTCAATTTATTTTCCTTGGGGGATTGAACTTACTAAGTTTGCGCTTTTACTATTCTCGTGTACAAAAGATGCAGATGCAATTATTAAGGAAAAATGGCATAAGGTGTAGCCGAGGTGGCAAAAAACAAAATGGTAATAGTATTACATATATAGAATATAGTATATTAGCACAAGTTGCAACCTAGATTCTCTATCCCATCTCAAACAATTGACAAATCATCCAAGCACACAGATATATTAGTTCTTCATATTGTTTTATCTTCTTTTTGGTACCTCTTTGGGCCTTGCAAGACAACTTTCTGCAACAAAATAATCAGCAAATTTCCACAAAAATTCAAAAATTGTAGGCCTATTGGCATCCATCTTTTGATCCGTTAGCTCTTGTCAATCAGTTACCACCACTTGAGGAAATAACCCATGTAATGAATGTAATATATCTAAAAAGCTTCTATATGAAGTTTCCAATTTTCAAAAGACACTTCTATAAGACATAGACACGTGCTAGGAATCATCACAAAAGTCTCATACCATTTGGAAATGCCCTAATATTTGTCTTGGAGATGGACACATTCCAATATGGAAGACAAGTATCAGGGGTCAGGGTACTGATCTCCAAGTTTGACTTTGTCTGTTTTCTTTTGCTTTCATTAGATATCGATAATTTTGTAAGTCACTGATGGATATTAATATAAGTTCTTCACTTTTTTAACAGTGGTCTCAGAGCAGCAAGAAGCATGAGATTCATCATTAATCCATATCTGATTGACAGGAGACTTGATGAAAGAAAAGAACCATCAGAATAAAATATATTAAAGACCTCGTCAAAGTCTTGTAAAGAGAGTATAAAATTATATATTAAAAAATCAAAGTAAAAAAAACATAAAAAACATAAAAGAACAATACAAATTAAATGACATCTCAATCAAACAATCCATAATTTGATTTTTTTGTGTATATCCAAAGGTATGAGTCAAATTCAAACATAATCCAAACAAATGCAGACTCCAATCTCAGCATCACCCTTCAAAAAAATTGATTAATATAAAAACCAAGTAGAGCTTATGAGGTCAAAGAGGCACTTTCACCACACACTGCCTGCTAACACAGCCAACCAAACTTAATAGGCATTTCTGACCCTCGCCTCACAAAATGCAGCAGATACGCAAAATTCGCACACCTCTTGTACCAAGCAACCTAACTTATAACATATAAATTACACATCCTTTTGACATACCGATAAATTAAATTTTATCGATATTATTCTAAATTTCTTCAAGGTCCTCTTCGGTAGTACTTATACAATTTTGATTATGTCAACACTGGTAGTAATTGTACAATTTTGATAAATGTCAAATACTGACTCGTACTATTGAATGATCAAGGAAGTGCATGCAAATACAGTATCAATTAAGCTTGGAGTCCTTGATCACAATATTGTAGACTTAAGATCTTTCCAATCAACAATGATTCTAGCATGTACTGAACAATTCTATGCATTTTTAAGGCATGGCAGCTAGCACCAAAATTCAAGAAGACAATTTAACCACAGTAAGCCCCTGCTCAATGTCACATTGAACTCATAGTTGGTACACCAAGCACTTGTATCAGTAGCCAAAGCGCATTTCAGAGTCATCATGAGCTACTCCTTGCTATTAGCACACTAAAATCCCAGCAGCAATATCCCAAATAGTGCATGGATGATATTACAAGTAATGGCCTTGAAAAGGTTGCCATAGAACACTTTTCAAATGCCTTCAACAGAATAATTGGGAAATTGCAATATAGAAGAAAAACAGATTCAATAACTCCTATTGAAAATCACTTTTCCACAACCTTGTCTTCATAAAACCCTCAACAATTACATGTCATTTCAACAAGCCTTTACACTTTGACCTGACGATTCAAATTGTGGGAACCCTAGTCCTTTCCAATAAGCTCTCCATGCCAAAAGCTCTTAGAATTCTCCCCTGTTAGCCCTTTCTATGAATAGGTAACTATATTGATTACACCAGTCAATAATTGAACTGTGATCTTATCATACTGACTATCCTTCTTCCTTGATTTTCAAGACCATTTTCAGACAAACATGAAACTATTCTAAGCCAATTCAAGAAAACTCTATTCCCATTATTAGCTATGACATAAAAGTAAAAGCTGAAATTAATTTTCCAATACCTCTCAAGTTATTAAAGCAACAGATGTCCCTTAATCTCAATGGATTCAGAATCAAATAAAACCATTGAACTCATTCTACTACCAAGTTATACCCACAGTTATCAGAATCTCAATGTCTTAAAGAAAAAACAAGTACAATCCAATAAAAGATAAATTCAATTCAAAGATCTCATAATAAAATAACATAAAAAATAAAAGAGTTTACCAGAATACATGCAAAAAATACAAAAGACTTTTTGTATGCTCTGGACCAGCAAAAATTGCCTTTGCTACAAAATTTACATACATACTATATAGCTACAACTTTCACAAAAATGAGTTTGCTATATTGATCAAAAATTTCTGAAAACAGCAAAAAGTTCACTGTAAGTTTTTACCAAATTTTCTTCAAAATCTACACATTCAAAGGTGAAGATGTCTCCTCAAATCTCTAATATGAATTACAATCAAAAAGTTATTGGGATAACAAAAAGTGTAGAGTATGATGTCATGCATTCACCAGTAGCCAGCAAAACAAGTAATAGAACTAACTTGAGTTCAAAACTCATTCCATTTTTAATATTTATCTGCCACAACACTTACAGTCTAAGAAAAACATAAGAAAGAAAGCCTACTGCATAATCAAAAGTCTTTTTTTGCACGGGCTAAAAAACTCACAATGTTCATATCCTCAAAGCAACTTGAAACAGCAACTAGTTCAAAGGATCTGTTGCAGATGGACAAGCATCAGCCTGTGAAGGTAAAGAATTACGCACTTACGGAATTGCAACTGTCATAGGAATGAATGGCCACTTATAATCAAGAGAGCCATTCACCACAGAATCAGCGCCTACTCCCACGACTCTCAAAACTGGTCTTTTTTGTTTTATTTCCATTTTCCTGAGACATTGGATCATCCGTGGAGCTACATAATGCCACACAAATTGGGTGAATTAAAATCTCATTCAAAGGAACAGGTTCAAATGACATTAAACACCACTCTATTTATCTAAAGTAAAACTGCATTAGTAAATGCTACTACCATTCAGTAAGAATGGAATCTCTATATGGAGAATAGAATAGTAACTTACAAAACAAGATTGCAAGCCACAAAGCTATACATTCACTATAATTCTTATATAAAATCAATGGATTTGAGAAGATAATCTAAATGTTTTCGGTAAAACGAAAAATCTCATTGGCGATGTGCCCATCCTGTACATACTACCAAACATTAAAAATTTGAAGGTTCACACTGATGTGTTGACTGTTCGAAATTGACAAATTGCATATTCAGTTTGATGCTCACTTTACTGGTCGGTAATACATTACACAAATGATCAAAATTAGCACTGTGATAAAAAAACTAGTTGCACATGCCTAAAATACAGTCAATGCTTACTTCTACTAGATATTATCAAATACAGAACTCATGTTCCTTTCTAAAAGTTCTATTCAGAATGACCCTGTTTAATGCATCAAGACCATGAAGATTGCCCTCTCACTTTACTGGTCGTAATACATTACACAAATGATCAAAAGTAGCACTATGATAAAAAGACTAGTTGCATTGCATGCCTAAAATACAGGCAGTGCTTACTTCTACTAATTATTATCAAATACAGAAGTCATGTTCCTTTCTAAAAGTTCTATTCATAATGACCCTCTTTAATGCATCAAGACAGACCATGAAGGTTGCCCTCTGACTTTACTGGCCAGTAATACATTACACAAATGATCAAAATTAGCACTATGATAAAAAGAACATTTTGATAATAAAGGTTGAAAATATCAATGCTACATATTCAGTATTAAATAATAGATATTCATGGAAGATGTCGCTATGAAACGTTCATATTGCATATCACCAAAACAGGACAAAATTGCACTCACATCTTTTGCCTTTTAGCACTATCTTGCTTTATACTCAAAACCATATCCATGGCTGTCTTCTGATGCTCCCTTGTTTGTGTATGTTGCTCCAGTCCTTCTACAGTATAGCAATCAATTTGACAGATTCGACACCATCCTGTGCTGCCCGGTTTTCTCTTCCTTCCTAGATCCAAAGACTCAACATCATTTGGCATTTGACCTTGCTGCTTCCAAAATTCAAAAATGTAGTTATTAGGTAAGGATAAATGATTAACCAACATATAAAGCTAAACATTTGGATGCATCAAAGCATATTTTACAAACACCTACCTTCTTGAAAAATCCACTTTCACCAGGAAATCCCTGCATAGGAATGTTACCACCAAAATTAGCAACTGGATCACCCATCATCATAGGATTGGGTAATCCTCCAGGAGGACCTGGTGCTGGACCAGAGTGAAATGGAGGAAACCTATTTCCAACACCCGGTGGAAGTTGTCCAGACGGAAACACATTATGCATTGCTCCAGAATGAAAACCAAATGATTTATTTCTTTGCTCATCAAATCCAAGAGGGTCTCTATTCACATCCTCTATTGGGCGTGAAAGATGAGAAGGCCCTCCAACAGGTCCAAATCCCCCAGATGGACCTATATTTGGCCTGCCAGAAGGCATGCCCATGTAATCCTTTCCAGGACTCCTTGGTGGAGCAAGAGGATCAAATCGATTACGACTAAATTCAGACCTGGGTCCCATGAAATCAGGCCTCATACCACCTGACTCGGGTCTTCTACCCATCATTTCCTCATGTATCCCAGGAAGTCTTGGTCCATCTCCACTATCAGAGTTAAACATTGATGGACCACCACTACTTGTTGGAAATGATCCAATTGATTGATAAGGAGGAAACAATCTTGATGGGCCTCCAGATGGACTTCCTGCTGAAACAAATGGATATTTCGAAATAGAATCAGGCAAGAAACCATGGGGCCCACCTTCAAGAGGCCTTGATGTAGGAGTAATTTGATCAAACTTTGATGTGGGTGCTGGCTGACCCTTCTGATGACGAATTGGAGGAAACATTTCATCTGGATTTGATGGAATCTGCCCATCAAACTGTCCAGGCTTGTATTTTCTGGAATTGTCTTGAAACTCTTTCCTGTCAGGAAACTGTCTGCCGGAATCATGCTGCATAGACCTAAAGCTACCTTCTTCTCCCATAATTGGAGGAAATGCAGGTGCCTGCATTCCCTCTATATGCCCCTTGGTAGATGCTCCATTTGGTTTCAACATATTCATCTGCTGACCTGAGGGCTGGGTCATTGAAAACCGAGATCCCACTAGCTGTTGTGGATCATTCTGCTTATTTTCAAAAACCTCAGTCCTCCTATTTCCTAAAATGTCCATATGGTCCATTGGTTTTGAAAGAGATGACTGCTCTAATGTTTGACCATATTGCAAACTCCTGTCCATAAAACCTCTTGGACCTTCAAAAGAGCTTAGATGATGAGACATGCTTGAGGATAAGCTCAATGGCAAACCAAGCATTGAATCTCCTTGTGAAGACCTAGGAGGGGCCATTTGTTGATGATGCAAATGAGATGGTGACGGCATGTCAAAATGATTAGGCGGTGCCTGTACTTGACCATGTCCCCTTGTGAAAGATGACATATTACTCGGTTGATTTTGAGGAAGCAGAGACATAGAAGGCATACCACTTTGCTTTGAAGATGAAAGATGAAATTGATCAGGAATGCTGTGGGGCTGCCCTTGATATGGCAATTGCTGGAAATTCCTATCGGCATTTTGTGGCTGGCCTGAATATGGTAACTGTGTTCCTTGTAGTTGCCCTTGACGTGGTGGCTGAAACCTTTCGTGCCCTTGAACTTGTGCTTGCATAGATATCTGCTGCACATCTCTTTCATTTTGAAGGGGCTGTTGCAAGGATCTCTCTTGCCCTTGCACTGGCCCTTGCTGAAGGGCTGAGTGGGAGCTTCTATCCTGTCCAGAAACAGACCCTTGACGAAGGGGCTGTTGGAAGCTTCGGTTCTGCCCTTGGCGAGGAGGTTGCATGAGATTCCTGTCTTGTCCATGAACTGGACCTTGACGGGGAGGTGGGGGTAAGCTCTTGTCCTGTCCTTGGATAGAACCTTGGCGGGAAGCATGCTGCAAGCTCTTGTCCTGTCCTTGAACTGGCCCTTGACGAGAACTTTGAAGTAAGTTCTTTTCCTGCCCCTGTATTAGTCCTTGTCGAAGAGGTGGTTGCAGGCTTCTCTCTTGTCCTTGTGACGCCTGTTGTAAAACATTCCCTTCTTGCCATTGCAGATTGTCCTGGGAAGAACGAGTACTTTGTCTTTTGTCATCTGCTCGCCGTGGCTCTTGAACTTTCTGAGTAACATTTTTAAGAAAATTTGTCTCTTGCGCTTGGCGAGGATACTGCTGCATGTTTCCATCTTGACGATGACGAGCATGTTCAGAAATTGCATCTCTCATATGCCCTGTTGGCTCCTGTAAGTTTTTGTCTGCACTGACCTCTGGTATTTTTTCAGGGCGATCCTCAAGCACTTTCTTCTGAGAAAGTGACTGCTGTAAATTAGGTTCAAGCTTCTCAAATTGTAAATCTTTGGTTGAGATTTGTTGTTGAGAAGAGTCGGAAGCCTCAGACTTGGCAGACTCTAATATAGAAAGATTTTTCTGTTCCACCTTTTCATTGGCCGGCTGCTGCTCGCCATGTTCAGGTTTTTTATCAGACATCATATTTTCAGCCTTGACAGTTTCTACAACATTTCTTTTCCCTGGGGCATCATTTACCTCATCCAATTGAACAGATTTTGCAGGCTGTAGACCAAGCTCATTTTGTGAAGCTTTCGTAATTTTATCTTGTGTATTAATTTCTTGTGGTTTCTCCAATGCAGGGGCCAGCTTAGGGGCACCGGATGTGGTGGAACTCTGGGCACTACTTCTCACAGATTGTGTGGTAGCTGAGCCAGGCAAAAGGGATTGTTGGCTGTTAGGACGAGGTAATGCAGATTGATGAACTGGGGGGCGTTGATGAGGTATTTGTGGTCGCTGACCATGTCTTGGCATGAATGCCTGGCTAGATGGTGCACCCTGGTTAGGTATTGCAACTTGGTTAGGTGCTGCTTGTAATGCTTTGGTTGGACCCCGAACGGTTTGACCATAAGATGAAGGATGAGGTCTTCCCTGTGATTGTTGAAAGGGCTGCTGTAGTAACCCTTGGTTCTGTGTTGAAGGAGGCCTACTGCCCACCTGCTGAGGAGCATTTGTATGTCCCGCGCTTTGTGAATAGGCTTGAGGAAATGACTGTGCTGGCTGAGGACCTGGTTGGAAGGGAGGTTGCATCTGAGAGGGTTGTGCTGTTGCTTGTTGGAAGGGAGGCTGCATATGGGGTTGTTGGGTTTGAATAGGTTGAGGAAAAAATGGTGCCTGCTGTTGTGGCTGTTGGGGCAACTGATGATGCTGAGATGGAAACTGCTGATGCTGCTGCACAGGCCCATGGGGTGGCTGCTGCACCTGTGGAGGAATCTGCTGTTGTAACATTAGTTGCTGCTGTGGTGGTGGTTGGTGCACAATTTGTTGATGTTGTTGATGTAGTTGAGCGTGCTGTTGCAGTTGTGGCTGCTGATGTGGAAGTTGCTGAGTTAGCAGAGCTGGTTGCTGCTGCTGCATATGAGCAGGTTGCTGAGATGACGGAAGTTGTTGCTGCAACTGAGGCTGCTGTGATGATTGAAATTGCTGGTGCAAATTAAGGGGATGTTGCTGGGTTTGTTGTGCAGGCTGCAGCTGCGATTGCACAGGCATTGGATGTTGTTGCATTGGTATCTGTTGTGATTGATTAGGCATCAGTTGATGTAACTGGGGTTGCATTAATTGGTGTTGAGGCTGTACCTGCTGAGGCATCAGACCTGCATGCCCTTGGCCTTGTTGATAAGGCTGAGAAGCATGCGCAGCTTGTGCTTGAGGCTGCAGTTGTGGATGGGCATGGGCCTGGGCCTGCAGCTGAGGCTGAGGCTGGGGATGAGGTTGAGGTTGGGGTTGGGGTTGGGCCTGGGGCTGGGGCTGGGGCTGTGGCTGGGGCTGGGGATGGGGCTGATGATGATGTTGCGTTTGTGGCTGAGGCTGGCCTTGTGGTTGCACCTGGGCCTGAAGCTGTGCTTGCGCTTGTGCCTGCACCTGACCCGGCACCTGTGCCTGGGGCTGAACCTGCTGTTGCAGTTGAGCCTGAACTTGCTGCTGATACTGATCATATTGCTGGTATTGTTGTTGATATTGGTCATATTGCGGGTATTGCTGGTAGTACTGTTGATATTGTTGCTGATACCACTGGTCAGTAGCGGAAACTTGGGTAGCAGTTTGTGGAGCAGCCATTCCCTGGTTTTGATCTTGGCCCATTCCATAAGGAGAAGGTTGAGAAACTGGAGCTTGTGTGACTTGGGCAGTTGTTTGCGCTGCATATTGTTGACCACCAGCTTGTACCACTTGATTCTGCTCAGGATGAGCCGTAGCAACTACAGCAGCCTGTGCCTGAGGAGCACTTTCTTGTTGTGGGACTTGACCCTGTGTTCCCTGCATTATATATAATCAGACATGTTCAAGAATCAAGAATAACTATGTAAACAAAACTTATTCTAGCATCACTTACAGGGCAATTCTGAGCATGCTCTTGTACTTGTCGATGAACAATCTGGGTGCCACATCTATTACATACAACAGGGGATGAACCATATTGACAGCCATTACCATGAGCAATGCTCTCAGAAAGAGGTCCTTGCCAAGTACAGCCGCTCTTATGATAAAGGCAATGGACTGGTACACGGCCAATAGTATCAGCCAGGACTGGATTTGCCTCTTGCAATGCCTGTTTGGAATAGGATTAACCACCATGCCATGAAGCAAGCAATAGAAACTTACACCGTTAATGTGATAAATAGATATATACCTTTGAATCTGTATCGGTGACCAAGTAACCATCGTAAGGGCAGGCCCTAGTAGTACTCAGCACATAAGTTAGGCAAGGTTTGCAGTAGAGATGTGTGCATTGGGTTTGTATAGCTTCATTAGGGTAAACCAGCTGCCGACAAACTGGACAAAAATATTCTCCCGGGAGTGATTGAATGTTAATGATACTCTCGTTGTCAAACCCCATGACCTCGCTTGGAAGATCAACCGAAAAGTGTATTCACCTGATTTCAAATGATATATATTATTAGCACCTTAAGTTAAAATGCAGCCTGTGGCCGCCACCGGGAACAGAACAAAGAAATGTCAAAAGATCACTTACAATTTCCAAAATCCTTACAATAAACTAATACACTGGTTTAATTTGCTCACATTTCTTCCCCCGACATAACAAAGAACATTTTAATCGCTCATACTCAACAGAAGAGAGAATGACTTTCTTTAAATGCCAACACACGTACTCTGTAGACTCGTCTTCCTGAGAATACTTCCTTCTCGTAAAAAAGGCCCAAGTGAAAAGAACAAAAGCCCATAAGCCCATAATTAAATAAGGTCTGTACTAGTCATGGTGTTGTTTATCTGATTGCCCCGATAAAATCATAGACGCCCAAGATACAAATTGCAAACAAAATAAGACAAAATGCATGACTCCCCGTGAGCCTATAATGCAAACTACAAAACTATCCATAAACACGCTCAAAACTGTGTCAAACTTTCCGAGCATAATTTAAAATCTTCATTCACATCTTATGAACTTGATAAGGATTCAGAACAGAACTTCGAAAATCCATCAAATCAGTGAGAACGTTGAATGAAAATTCACAAAAGCAAAAATACAGCGACTAGCAGTCAGCAGAAGTGTAGCCCAGAAAACAGGACTACAAAACCTCTTTGCATCGGGAAACAACAGGTCGAAATGGAGTGCATCAAAAAAGAAACGTGTCACTCACAATAGATCAACCAGACTTCCATCACACTCTTAACAACCAGATATAACGTGGGTAAAAAACATTTTTTCCTCTAGAAACACCTGGCAAATTGAAAGACAAATGCAAAAGCACCAACTAGCTCCAAATACAGCGCATTTCTGGCAGGTAATGCATAATAAAAACATAAAGGATAAGTAAACACAAAATAATGACTCGAAATGAAATGCATAAATGCAACAAGACAAAAAACCCATCACTTACCACCTAAACCCCAAACCCTGGCTGCTTCAGATCAGATTTATTACAGTTAAAAAATAAAATAAAAGCACCAAATCGATTATTTTCTTTCTATAAGGCCAACGATTATATTATAAAATGAGTGTGGATAAACCCTTAGCGTATACTACATACCTGTGAAGAAGCCACCACCCAAGATCAACTCCAATGTGAGTGTACAGTGGTGCTGTTGCGGCTCACGTTTTCACAGCTGAAAGATTTCAGCCGACAGTGGTATTTGCAGAGGCGCGGACATGGAAGTTGGAAGGATGAGCTTGAAGATTAGAAATGACAAGAACCTCTAGTACCTTCATCGACTTATAAATCATCATAAATATCAGCCAGCCGAATTTTCTTTAATTTTTAGGGCTTCTAACGAAACTGAGGGTTCGAAAACAAGCCCTTCAGCCGATTGGGTTTTTTCTCGTCTTTTCCACCTGTGCCTTTTTTTAGGCGCACATTCTAGACCATAGACAAACACTCATCGCCTTTACCTAAACCCTCTATATACCCTCTTCACCCATCAAGCGGATAACTACGCTACAATATAGGTTTGAGTTATTTAATTTTATTTAGTTTTAGATTTACTAATTATATCTTGGTGTGCAATTGGTATGTCAAAGAGGTGTAGAAGGTCAATGAGAAAAATTTTGGTATATTTTTTGCACACTTTGTGTAGTATGTGAGGTCAATTAAAAGGTCATATGTTGTTTGTGCATCTAAAGTTTTCATGGAGAAATGATAGCTTCAAATCGAAAGGGATCCAAACATGATTCAAATAATTAGGCTATGTTACCAACACGCTCATGTTATGTGTGCACTAGGGAGAGAAGGATAGAGAGAGGGAGAGATGGAGAACAGAAGAGTGAAATCGAGGGAGAGTGGGGTGAGGAGATGGAGATGGAAGAGAGGGATATGGAGAGGAGAAGAGGAAGAGATGGTGGTGGAGAGAGAGGATAGAGGGATCAATGGAGATGGAAGAGATAAATATAGAGAGAGGGAGAAAGAGGGGGAGATGATATATGTGTGTATAGTACATGAGGTCAATTAGTAGGTCCTATGTTGTTTGTGCAACAAAGGTCTTAATGGAGAAGTGATAGCTTCAAATCAAAAGGGATCCACGTGTGTATATAGAAATGTGGGGTGAATGTTGGCTCCTAATCCAAGACAAGGAGATCCCAATTGATTAATCGAAAGGAGACGATCAATGCAAAAAGGAATCAACTTGTTATGGATAAAGAGGGGAAGGGGGATCTAATTTCTTAATTATAAAGTAAAACATTAGATTTGAATTGCTTGAAACCTTAATTGAAATGAAACATTTATCTTGGAATGTAGCAGATCTGGAAATACATGTTTTATGATGTCTATACTGAGTTTCGGGAAATTTTGTAACCGCATCTGGAACAGAAACACAAAAATGGAGAAAACCCAGAAATCTTTTTCTTTTCTGCGTCAAGTCAACCTTGACCCAAATACGGGGGCGCAATTGCACCCCTTTATATCAACCTTGACCTACACTGCTCCGACGGAAATTCTGTTCACGGATCCCGAAAGTTGGCCGAAAAGGGTATCTGAATCTGCTTTGTGATTTGTTGTCTCGTACCTGTACCTGGAAGAAAAATGATTTTGTTTGTTGGGGAGGGGGTTTGCCTTAGTCAAACCCCGATTTAGGAATTAACCTTGAAATCAATAATTGAAATGGAGAATGCTAGCAAGTAGTAGAAGTAGATCTAACAACGAAGCTATGATATTCAATAGATATGCAATTGTATTTCAAATGTAAACAAGTATGTTAATATGAAAGCTTGGACTCAACATTAGAAATCATAAATGTAAATCAAAACCTCCATGATTGTATGCTTGGAATCCACCTTGAAGGAAGAATGAATCAATCTTGAGGATGCACAGAGGATCTTGAAGGAAGATCACATCACCATGATGGATAGATGTAGGGTTTGAATGATGAATCTTTAATGCTTGAACCAAATCTCTTTAAAGGCTTGAATGCTTGAATCCTTGATCTTCAATGGAGAACTTGAAATGCTTAAGAAGAAGACTTGACAACCTTGATTGAACACTTGGAAGCTTGAAAGTAGAAGATTGCCTTGATAGATTTCTTGATTATATGTGTCTTTACTCCTTAATGCTTGTGATTCTTAGCAAATGAGAGGAGAAAAGGCTTCCTTATATACAATTCTAGGGCACAAACTTCTAGAGAGGTCAACAAAGGAGATTTAAATTCCAATTAGGCATATACCCCTAGAAGTGGACCTATATTAAATATCTTTTAAGAGTCGTTACTTTTGAACATGAAACAGCCGACCCGGAAGCGGGAAAATGAACTTTTGAGTTTCTCTCGCAGCCGATAAACTTTCCCATGGAAAAGGGGGACTTAGGTCAAGGTCGAGGTCAACCCTGACCTAGGTCAGGGTCAAGGTCGAGGTCGACCTTGACCCAGGGAGTCAGGACCCCTGGAAAATATGTCAGGTGGCGTAAATAGTGCCCGGAGAGGCCCAATCAGGGTCCTAAACAAGCATAGAAGATGGAAAAGGGGCAGAAATGAGAGGACAACATGATGATGGCCTAAAACACCCCCTAAGGAGGGCTAAACTATCTTAACATGGAAGTGCTTCCATTTTAAGACGATACATTAAGCCCCCACTTTAGCTAGAGTATGGAAATCGAACATACTCATGGTAAAGTTAGAAGAAAGACTCCAGTGGATTGCAACAAGGTAGAACATCACTTAGTCAAGGACATGAGCCCCCAAGCCAAGGATTCTAACTCAACATACACACACAAGGGTACGAAAACAAAGAGTAAACAAAGATAAAGCTAAAAAGACACAAAAAGAGGGGTTGTACAAAAACAAACCCAAATCAACTAGCAAAGGAAACCTTACTCATAAATGCTTCCTATACTAATATCATATTTGGAAAGCTATCATAAAAAGCATAAATGACTACATAAGAAAGACAAGAGAAACATTATAAATAACATAGCTTCGTGATCTAATCCTACTAGCATGAAAGTGAAAGAGAGAAAAGAGAGAGGGTGATTACCTCGCCCAGTAAGATGCCCACCTTACCATGAATCACCAAGGAGGGAGAGCCCAATAGTTTCACCCATAAACTGTGCTTTGTAGTTGTAATGTGTCTTCTTACGACTTTTGGAATACCCATAGATCCACATTCTTGTATCACTATGGAATATAAAATGTGTGTCTCTTCGGGATTTACCAACTTATGTGCGTTACCTTCTAGGGATTTAGCATATTTGAAATTGAAAATGTGTATCTCTTCAGGATTGAGCAACTTATGTGTGTTACCTTCCGAGGATTTAGCAAAAATAAAAAATAAAAATGCGTGTCTCTTCAGGATTTAGCAACTTATGTGTGTTACCTTCTAAGGATTTAGCATGTTGTAAAATGTAAACTATAGTATAAGGGAGACCCTATATATGCCCCCTCCTTATCGTGGCTACCTGATAGACAAGATAAGGAAGAGGAGTATAAAAATAAAGCAATCAATCAGTTAACTCTAAATATAGCTCCTGATAGCTAAGTGTTTTGTCATTTCCTAACTCCAGTTTTGATCGGTGATCAACTCTTAGTTTGCTTAGTCATTGACTTCAGTTGTCCTCGGGCATCAATACTATCTGTCGGTCAACACTGTGAACTACTTGGGGTTCACTTCAGTTATGCTCGGTGTTGCGGTGCTCAGTATACACTATGATTGTTCAGGGTTCTCTGTCCGTCGGTGTGCACTGTCCGTCGGTGTTTACAGTCACTCAGTGTACATTGTCTTTATATGTTTACCGATAGCATAAACTTTATCTCTTTGGTTTATTGAAGTCTTACGAAAATATGTATATGACCAATCAGATTATATCAAGTTGACATCAATTACAATACAATACATTAACTGATTTAATGTCTTGCATTTACTTTCTATAGCTCGGTGATCATCAACTTATCATCTTCAAACATTCAATCAGTTATAGTTCATCAATCTCTCCCTTTGGCATTGATGGCAACATACTAACACAATGTGAAATATGTAATGTAAAACATGCCATAACATACCAAACTTATTGTTATATAACTAATTCAAATATCTGACTCTCGGTAAGCTCTTCTAGCTTAGATTTGATTCTTGTTGAGTGCTTTCTTCATTCCCTTCAATGGATAGATGTAGAAATTTTGTTTTCTACTTCTATCTGTCCCTTTCTTGTAGAATCTCTTCTCCCTTTTCTAGATAGATATGCAGTGTTAACTTTTCTTTAATTCTCTCCCTTGGATGGATTGTTGTTTCTTTGAATCTTTCTCTCCCTTTGTGGAAACTTTGTTCTTTGATCTTTGCTCTCCCTTTGACTGGTGTTCTTCTCCCTGATAGATATCTCATTATTGGATATCTCTCTCCCTCGGGATGTACTTATCCTTGATGGATATTTCATGTGGATATCTCTCTCCCTTTGGCAACAATGCCAAACATAAATATATCATGAATATCTCTTTCCATCAGCAATACAACTCTGTAGTAGCCAATAATATCTTTGGTGTTCAGTTTTGATAAGTACCTTCTTGTACTGATATATCATTTCAATCCATTCCTTTCCTTACATCAACATGATTAATCTTCTGATAATGTGTAGGCTGATGCAGCCTCCTAGTCAGCTTAGTGACCAGTAGACAAGGGTCGGACCCCTAGTCTCTTCCTCAGGTACTCAAATGTATCTTTTGGCAGTGCCTTTGTGAATATGTCTGCTAATTGTTCTTTGGATTGTACATATTCCAGTATCGTATCTTTCTCTTGTACTTGTTCCCTCAAGTAATGATACTTAATAGCAATGTGTTTTGTATTTGCATGCATCACAGGGTTCTTTGAAATATTGATAGCACTTGTATTATCACAGTAAATAATTACTGGTTCAAGAATTTCCATATTCATACCTTTCAGTAATTGCTTGATCCATGCAATGTTGGAGCAATTTGCAGAAGCAACCACATATTCTGCTTCTGCAGTGGATTGAGAAATGCATCCTTGCTTTTTACTTAACCATGTGACAAGTCTGTCACCCATAAAGAATGCTCCTTGTGTTGTGCTCTTTCTATCATCTATGTTTCCAACCCAATCAGCATATGTATAGACTTGTAGCTCAAATTTGCCTTCTTTATTATACCACAAACCATAGTCTTTGATATTCTTTAGATATCTCATAATTCTTTTAACAACAGTCATGTGTGATTCCTTAGGATTAACAGAGAATCTTGCAACTATACCAACTGCATGTGCTATATATGGTCTTGTGTGTACAACATATAATAGTTTTCCAATCATAGATCTATATAAGGTCTAATTTACCTTGGTTGTCTTGTCTTCCTTTGTCAATTTGCATCTAGTTGCCATCGGTGTTCCAACTGGCTTGGATTCCTCCATTTTGAATATTTTCAGAATTTCTTTGATGTATTTGGATTGTGTGATGTTGATGCCTTCATCCTGTTATAGAATTTGTAGACCAATAAAAAATTTGATCTCCCCAAATATTGACATCTCAAACTCTTTTCTCATTTCATCATCAAATGATTTGCATAGTATATCATTACCTCCAAATATGATATCATCGACAAATATCTCAACAATTAGAATTTTATCATCAGTATCTCCTTTCAAATATAGATTACTGCTATCACGTGTTCTTATAAATCCAATACTAATGAGATAAGAGTGAATTTTTTCATACCATGCTCTTGGTGCTTGTTTCAATCCATACAAGGCTTTGTGTAGTCTACAAACCATTTTCCTCTTGTTAGGATCAACAAACCCTTCAAGTTGTTTAATGTATACCTCTTCTTCTAGTATTCCATTCAGAAATGCAGATTTTACATCCATTTGGTATACTTTGAATCCTTTGAAAGCAACATAAGCAAGTAGAATTCTTACTCCTAGTCTAGCAACACGTGCAAAGGTTTCTCCATAGTCAATGCCTTCTTCTTGTGCATACCCTTTGCATACCAGTCTTGCTTTGTTCCTCATGACTTCTCCATTCTCATTCAGTTTGTTTTTGAATATCCATTTGGTACCAATGACATTTTTGTCATTCGGTCTAGGTATTGATGTCCATGTTCTGTTCTTTTCAATCTGCTCAATCTCTTCATTCATTGCACTGACCCATTCTTAATTCTCAAGTGTAGTATTGACAGATTTAGGCTCAAAATCACAAATCAAACATCTAGTGTTCAGTGACTTACTTCTTGTTCTCATTCCATCTCTTTTGTCTCCTATGATCTGGTCCTGTGGATGGTGTCTTTTGACATACTTGGCAAGTACCGGTTCAGATCTTTGTTGATCATTTTGATCATCATCCTGACCTTCATTTTGATCTTTATTGCTCGGTTCATCATTGTGAACAATTTCCTGAATTTCAGTGTGTGCAGCCTGTTTCTCAATTGCATTGTTATGTCGCTCGGTAGTGATACACTATAGCTTGGAAAGAGTGTCAGGTTCTTCACTGTAGACAAATCTGTTATAGTCTTCCAGTTCCTTTATGCTTTCCTCATCATTTTTCTCAGCAAATTCATCCACTTTGACATTTGCACTTTCAATGATTTTGTTAGAGGATTTGTTAAGACATTTATAAGCTTTACTTTTGGTAGAATAACCTAGAAATATTCCTTCATCACTTTTGGAGTCAAGTTTACCATTTCTATCATCTTTCAATATATAACATTGACTTCCAAAAATTCTAAAGTAACTTACATTGGGTGTGTATCCATACCATAGCTCATAAGATGTCTTATTGGTGTCTTTCTTCAATTGAAGTCGGTTCAGTGTATAGACAACAATACTTACAACTTCTCTCCAGAATGTTTGTGTGATACCTTTTTCAATCATCAGTGTTTTGGCACAATCAACAATTGATATATTCCTTCTTCCAGCAATCCCATTTTTCTGTGGTGTTCTCGGTGTAGAAACCTGTCTTGTAATTTCATGCTCATTACAAAAAGTTAGTGAATTCATCAAAAATGAATTCTCCTCCTCTATCTGATCTTAGACATTTTAGTTATTTTCCACTTTGTTTTTCAACTATGGCTTTATACCATTTGAACATCTTGAATTCTTATGATTTCTCTTTTAAGAACATAACATTCGTCATTCTAGAATAATCATCAACAAATAGAATTAAGTATCTATCACCATAATAGCTCTTTGTTCTCATTGGTTCACATAGGTCAGTATGGACTAATTCTAGAATAGCATTAGATGTGTAGGTTTTTCTCTTGAAACTATACTTTGTCATTTTACCTTTTTGACAATTCTTACACATTACATGGTCGGGCTTTGACATGCTCGGTAAGCCTCTTACCTTTCTCTTCTTGCTTATCCTAACCATGTTGTCAAAATTCACATGACATAACCTTTTATGCCACAACCAAATGTCTTCATTTATAGCCAATAAACAAGTGATCTTAATATCATCAAGATAGAATAGGTTACCTTTTGTTTGTTCACCAGTACCGATCAACCTTCTTGTTTCATTATAGATCTTTGCCTTTTTGTTGTCAAATGCAACTCGGTGTCCTCTGTTATTCAGCTGTTAAACACTCAATAGATTATAGTTAAGTCCTTTCACCCAATATTCATTTTCACATCTGATCATATTATTCAACATGGTGGTTCCTTTACCTTCAACTGGACAAGGTGAGTCATTACCCATCCTAACTGATCCACCATTATAATATTTAAAAGTTTCAAAATTTTCCTTATGTACAGTTATGTGGTGAGTACACCCACTATCAATAATCCAAACATCATTTTTACTAACCCTAGATATGAATGCAATCTCAACATACCTTTCTTATTGGTCTGAATCATCCTTCATAGAAACAAATACTACCTCAATATCTTCATCAAATTCAGTGTCAGTATTTTCATATTTGTTATCAACCAGGTAACAAGCCTTCTTGACTTTGTCCTTGTAGTTTTGGTTATCTCTTATGTTAGATTGTCGATTGCTTCGGTAGTCTCGGTCATCACTTGTGTCAAACTTCTTTTCATAAGATCTGTCATTGTTTCTTTCATATTTTCTGTTGTTAGGATATATAGCAGCAAAGTGTCTAATTTTTTTGCAATTAAAATAGACCAATGTTAATTTACCTTTGTATCTACCTTTGCCTCTTTGCAATCTTCTAGCCATTAGTGCTTCAATTTCATCAAGTTCTTGTTCATCACTATCACTTTCACTGTCATTTCTCATAGTGTGTTTATGACTTGATTTACTTATTTTCAAAGAAGATTTGAACGCAGACTCAATAGTTGGTAAGACATTATTGTCAAAGTTATTCATCTCAAATGAAATAAGTCTACCAATCAAACTATTTAGAGTAACATTGTTATTTGCTACTGCTCTCATTTCTTGAATTGCAGATACTCTAATAGCATAAACATGCAGTAAGATTCTTGGAATTTTACTTACCATTGTTTCTTCTTCAAGTACACCTCTTATTCCTCGGATAGCATTAACAACCTCTTTAATTTTGCTATTGTACTGAGTGATTTTTTCTCCTTCTTTCATTCGTAGGTCATCAAACTTTCCTCTTAGGCTTTTAGATTTAGCCCTCGACACATTTTTATCTCCTCCATGTACTAGCTTGAGTTTGTCCCACATTTGCTTTGCAGTGGTGCATGATTTGACATCTTCAAATTAAGCATCAGAGAGTGAGGAAGCAAGTTCTATCATCATAGAATTGTGTTCATGTTTCTCTCTCAATTGATCAATTGTCGGAGGTCCAGTAGGTAAAATAAATTTAGTATCCAAGTACTGTATGACATCATTTCTAATACGTGATAGATGGAGTCTTATCCTGATTTTCCACGATGCAAAGTTGTCTTTGTTCAACTTAGGCACATCCCTTTTACTCATCTTGAGTCTTTAAACTCTCTTCCAAGCACACCAGCTCTTATACCAATTGTTAGAATAACTGAGAGGAGGGGGGGGGGGGGGGGGGGGGGGTGAATCAGTGGCCTCAAAAATTAATCCAATAATCCAACCAAAACTTATATCGAAAAATATAATACCTCTAGTTATCTTCAGTCCTACAAGATGTATGCCTTTAAGTAATCTTATCAAATATATACCGCTTGGTGATTATACTATTTATCCTTTTCTAGTCTTTACTGAATAGCATTTTTTCTTTTCCTAGCCTTTACCGAATAACAGTAAATAAAATTAGTGTTTACTGACCAATCCTTTTTTAGTAATGTGTAAAGCAAAACATCAAAGCAATGAACCATATACACATTTGACAGATGGATTTTTAACGTGGAAACCCTGTTAAGGGAAAAACCACTTGGGACCGGTAACCCAAAATTTTCACTCTTCTGAAGTGAGATCGGTGAAGAGCCAACCCTGTTAAAGGTTACAAACACATTGTTAAGTTGGACCTTGTTAGAGGATTTACAACCATTGGTTAGTCTTTTTACCTTAGGCATTCACTATGTTGTCAACAAGAAAAACCTTTTGATACTCTTGAGTATCTCTATACATTAAGGACTGTTAAATCCCACTCGGTTAAGATATTTTATGAATTAATGGTTAGTTAATATTTCAAAATAGCTCCGATCTTCGTGAAATTTAAAATGGAAGCATTTAACATCAAAATATTAGGTGGGTTTTCCTCCGATTGAAACAATAAATGATATGTTCAATAATACAACTTTACTTTGCAGATTTTCAAATCTATTGTAAGTCCATAATACCTCTCTGATCAATATGCTCTTCTGTTCCTTTTCTCCCCTCCTTGTTCTTTCTGCTCGGTGAATGTTGTTGCTCGGTGTCTGCATAATTCTTGACTATGTTCTTCAGCCTGTATGATCAGATATGCATGAAGACTTCTATCTTCACCAAAATTATATTCAACATTCCTCTTTTTCATAATGAATTACTTGTCTCTTTATATAGACATGATTTCACCATTAAATATCTTTGTCTTTCTTGTTCTTGAAGTAGATAGCTTCCTTGATCCACAAATATCGCCATGCATTGCTTTAATCTTTAAAGCTTTGCTTTAGTTTTATCTCGTAGATTTATCCTTGATACCTGTGAATAAAACTAGCTTTAAATCTTCAGTTCAACTAGTCGATAAAAACAAAGCAATCGATTAATTAAATCTAAATATAGCTCCTAACAACTAAGTGTTTTGTCGTTTCCTAACTCCAATTTTGATCGGTGATCAACTCTTAGTTTGATCAGTCATTGACTTCAATTGTCCTTGGGCATCAATATTGTCCTTCGGTCAACATTGTGAACTGCTCGGGGTTCACTTCAGTTATGCTCGGTGTTGCGGTGCTCGATATACACTGTGACTGCTCGGGGTTCTCTGTCCATCGGTGTGCACTGTCCATCGGTGTTTACTATCACTCGGTGTACACTGGCTTTATATGTTTACCAATAACATAAACTTTATCTCTTTGGTTTCTTGAAGTCTTATGAAAATATGTATATGACCAATCAGATTATATCAAGTTGACATCAATGAAAATACAATACATTAATTGATTTAATGTCTTGCATTTACTTTGTGCAACTCAGTGATCATCAACTTATCATCTTCAAACATTCAATCAGTTATAGTTCATCAAAAAATTTAGTCAAAGTTTCTACACCAAAGGAAGAAATTTTGAGACCTTCTAAGGACGAAAGAGAACAGAACAAAAAGGACAACTATCAAAAGATGAGTGAGATGATGCATAAATTAGAAAAACAATGCAGAATTAATTCAAAAGGAGTGGGGGAATATTTTGTTTCCCTATTTGATTTACCTACTTTCCCAAAGACACGCTGGAAACCTTCAAATTCTCATCCACCTAAAAAATACAACTCTCATTTTGTGAGAGAGAGTGACCAATCAGCCATGGAAAAAGAAGATAACAAAGTTTTACAATGGCTTTATAAAGATGAGGATACTTCAAATAATCCAGTTGAAAGAGTGCAACATGTCACCATCCAAACTGATTAATATGGAAAGGGATTTCAAATAATTCAAAAGATTGGGTACAAGGGAAGAGGATCCTTAGAAATCATAAATAAAGTATTGCTAGAACCTATCCAACCTCCTTGGAGGTCAAAGGATGAGAAATCAGGAATAGGGTATCAAGAGAAAGAAGTTGGTTCAAGCTCTAGGCATGATTATCATGAGCATGTACATATGTTAGAATCTGAGAGTGAAGATGACTCCGAAGAATATGAACAGGATTCCTTATCCAAAGACTCTTGTCACGACAAAGAGGTAGACACAATTCATACGTATGCTACTATACCTAATGCAAAAAATGGAGCCAATATGGATCAAGGGTCAAGTTCTACACAAGTACCAATTGTTTCTCAAGAATCAATTGTGGGACAAGCATCTAGTGACAACCAATGGATAGGTGAACCTTGGGTACCTTCGTGTGGGGGGGGGGGGGGGGGGGGCGGTGATTCAAACGTTAGATTTAATCCACACACATTTTTCCCATAGAAATCCACAAGGAGTCTAGTGAAGAGAATTTTGATCCGACTTCAATGGAACACCTCGAACAAGCACATATTATTGAATTGAGAGATATAATGTACGAACCCTAAAATGAATTCATATCCTTGAACCCTTCAAATGAAAACCTACCTAATGATTCCTTAGCCCTTATTCATCCCGAGCTCATTGATTGGGAATTAACTGAACCTAATGACCTACTCTATTTTCCCAATGACAATGTTATGGCACAATACCTTAATGCAGTTGAGCCATCTTCCACCAACAAATTCAATCCAAACACGATGATGGAGGCAAGGGTCCAATCTCTTAATCCACAAAATAATTTATTTTTTTTAAGTAAAAAAAAATTGAAAAGGTCTAGTGGTGAAAACCACCATGTGGCAGTACTAGACCCCAAAAAAAGTAAAAATAATGGATGTTTCCAAAGGTGAAAACCCAACTGTGGCACCTAATGAAGAGAGATTAGATACTCTACTTGAACATGAAGAAGAGAGATCTCCTATCATCATTGAGTGAACATAAAAGGTCAACATTGGCACCGAATTGGAATCTAAATTTATTCATATAGCAGCATCATTGACTTCAACAGAAAGGACATATTTCACTGAATTATTTCAAGCAAAACAAATCAACATTGCATGGTCTTATGAAGACATGCCATTATTGGATCCAAGTTTCATAATGCACCACCTTAATGTGAGGCCTAACGTAAAACCTATGAAGCAAAAGTTGAGAAAAATGCATCCCCATGTGGCTTTATTGGTTAAGGCAGAATTGGAAAAGTTACAAAAAGTTGGCTTCATAAGAGTCATAGCTTATGCAAAATGGATTTCCAATATTGTACCTATTACTAAACATGAAAAATCCATTCGAGTATGCACGGATTTTAGAGTTCTTAACCTTGCTTTCCCTGAGGATTATTTTACATTACCTAGCATTGATGCTATAGTGGATTTAATGACAGGACATTCTATGTTTTCATTGATGGATGGATTTAGTGGCTACAATCAAATTAAATTTGCACCTGAGGATCAAGAAAAGAGCTCTTTCACTTTCCCTTGGGGTATTTTTTGTTGGAATGTTATGCCCTTTGGCCTAAAAAATGCTAAAGCAACTTATCAAAGGGCAATGACAACTATCTTTCATGACATGATGCATACTCTCCTAGAAGACTATGTGGATGATATCTTAGCAAAATCACATGAAAGAAAAGACCATCTTTCTATCCTATAAAATATTTTTACAAGATTGGAGCAATTTAAAGTAAGGTTAAATCTACATAAATGTGCATTTGGTGTTCAATTCGGCAAGCTATTGGGCTACATAGTTTCAGCAAAAGGGATAGAAGTGGATCCAGAAAAAGTGCAAGCAATCATGGAAATGGAAACACCCAAACACATTATTCAAATGAGGTCACTCCAAGGAAGACTTCAATCTATTAGAAGATTCATCTCTCAATTAGCAGAAAAGTGTCACTCTTTCACAAGATTTCTACATAAGGATACCATTTTTGAATGGGATGATGAATGTGAACAAGCCTTTACCTTATTGAAGACATACTTGGTAAATCCACCCATTTTGATGCCTCCCATCAAAGAAAAACCCTTACTATTATACATTTCAGCAACAGAGAGATCTTTAGGGGTTTTATTGGCACAAGAGGATAATGAGGGTAAAGAAAGAGCCATTTATTACTTAAGCAGAACTTTGATCAAGTATGAGTTGAATTATAGCTTCATGGAGCAGGCTTGTCTAGCGGTAGTTTTTGCTTCCCAAAAACTACGACATTACATGTTGACGCACAAGGCTGAGTTGGTTGCCAAAATTGATCCATTAAAGTATTTGCTTAGCAAAACATCCCTTATAGGAAGAATTGCTAAATGGGTGATGGTACTTAGTGAATTTGACATTGAGTATGTGGACCGAAAAGCTATTAAGGGACAAGTCATAGCTGATCAATTAGCTGAAAATCTTTTAGTTTCTATTCATCCTATGCAAGTAGAATTTCTAGATGTAGAGATAGTCAATGTGGAAGCCAAAGCATGGAAATTATATTTCGATGGATCCTACACTCAGCATGGTTCAGGAGTTGGAATTCTATTGATTACACCACAAGGATACACCATTCCTAAGTCTTACAAACTTTTGTTCCCATGCACCAACAACATTGCAGAATACTAAGCTTTAGTAATAGGCATTAAAATGGCTTTAGAATGGAACATCATAGAACTGCAAGTATATGGGGATTCACAACTGGTCATCAATCAAATTAATGATGAGTATCAAACTAAAGATGACAAATTGATGCCATATAAAAGGATGGTAGATGAATGGAATAAATACTTTGTCTTGATAACATTTGAGAAAATCCCAAGGGATAAGAATAGAGCATCAGATGCTATGGCTACTTTGGCTTCTTTACTTCAAATGCTTGATCAAAATGATAGGTACGAATTCTTGGTGGAAGAGTTGGTGAAACCTACTTTTGACCTACCTGAAACTCAAATAATTTGCCTTCTAAATGGACATGACTCACCTTGGTATGGACCCATTTATACCTATCTAAAAGACCAAGTTTTACCTTTAAACCAAACCCGTGCCCAAAAATGACACTTTATATGCCAAGCAGCTTGTTACACTATCCTATCTGACACATTATATCGCAAAGGTCTTGTGAGAATGCTACTTAGGTGTCTAGAGGACAAGGAATTAAAGTTAGCTTTAAGAGACGTTCACAAGGGTATTTGTGGGTCTCATTTGAGTGGGTTAAACCTAGCCAAGCAAATCCTTCGTATGGGGTATTTTTGGAAAACCTTAGAAAATGATGCTTGCCACTTTGTTAAAGTGTGTTCAAAATGTCAATATCATGGAGACATGATCCATGTGCCCGCGCAAGAGTTACACCTGTTCATTACACCATGGCCATTTTACCAATGGGGATTTGATCTTATTGGAATGATTTATCCACCTTCTTCCCATGGTCACAAATACATCATAATGACAACAAAATATTTTACAAAATGGGTAGAGGTCGTGTCTTTGACAACTGCAATGGGAAAACAAATCTATATGTTTATTCTCAATCACATCATTTTTAGATATGGTATTCCTCATGCCATTATCACGGACAATGGGAAATAATTTAAGAATAAAGATGTGGATGAATTATGTGAGACCTTTCATGTAACACACCATTCTTCCTCCATTTACTATTCCCAAGGAAATGGGCAAGCCGAAGCTACAAATAAGAATATCCTCAAAATATTGAAAAGATTGGTTGACAAATCAGGAAGAGATTGAAACATCCAAATAAACCCAACATTGTGGGCCTATAGAAAAAGCATTCGAACACCAACAGGAGGTACACCATTTTATTTGGTTTATGGGGCAGAAGTTGTTCTACCTTTAGAGGTTGAGATCCCATCCTTAAGAGTTTCATTACAAGGATTAATAAATGATGAGTATTATAGGATTGCCCGACTTCAACAATTGGAATTATTGGAGGAACATCAAACACAAGCTTATGAGAATTTGAAAGTGTATCAAAATAGAATCTCAAGTAATTACAACAAACATTTCAAGTGGGAGACTTAGTGTTGCGAGAAAACCCTAAAAACCAAGCAAAGAGGGAAAATAAAGGAAAATGGGAGGAATATTGGCTTGGAACTTTTGTGATTACTTCTTCTTTTGGAATGGGGACATACAAGCTAGCTGATTGTGAGGGTGATGAGTTGCGAGAACCTATTAACAACATCCATTTAAAGAGGTTTTATACCTAATCAGATGAAAGAGTATAGGAAGAAAGAGTATCAAACGAGTGTATCCGATGAGTTCAGCATCAAAACTTTGTACATGAGAAAGATCAAAAAATTCAAAAACAATGGAAAAGAAGAAAAGTATAAAAAGAGGAAAATTGACCATGAAGAAAGCATAGACATTCAAAAATCAAAAAATGGTTGTCTTGGTGAAAACCTAGCAAATAGGCGCTTTGATGATATTAAAAAAAAAAGAAAACAAATCAAAGAAAAAAATTGAAAAAGAAAAAAGTGCCTTGGTGAAAACCTAGCAATAGGCACCTTGGTAGCAAAAAGAGGAAAAAAGAGAAAAAGAGCAATAAAATCAAGAGGTGAAAACCTGGCAAACAGGCGCTTTTTGATCCCTTAGGTCTTCCCGAGTTGCATTTGTACATATTACCTTCGCATCATCCCATTTTCATATCCTCGTTGCATCCGTCATTTGTGCATAGTCCTAATAAAGTTTCTAATCTGCATTATCAAATCATTGTCACATACTAGGTTTCATTTGCCCAAGATTTATACATGGTCTCATTTTCACTTGGGGGAAAAGTATTGGTTTTTATACAAACGGATTTAATAAGTGCTACTTTTTGGTCACATAATAGAAGAGATTTTCAGAACTTTAGAGGAGAGATATTTTTGAACCTTTGATGGATATCATTGTTCAATCCAAGCATTCGATCTTGAAACTTGATCCTTGAGCTTCATGACCTTATTATCAAGATTAAAATTTGACAAAACTTAATTGATCAGAATGAATGGAATCCTATTTAAAATCTTGATACAATACAAAACACTTGAAGTTTTTGATGATGTTCATTGAATCATCTTCTTTTTAGCTAATCAATGATGTTTCGACTAGGTTGGCGAGGATGAAAACATGATATTTTCTTGATTTTGTGTGACTGTTTTAAGGAAGATCCACCAACTTATGTGAATTTGTCTAAGGACATGGTCATCAAAGAACCATTTAGGACATTCATATAGGGAGGAGGGTTAAAAAAAATTGTTTATGCAAATGGATACTTTGGATATTTAGATCTTCCATATCTTAATACCAAAATCTAATTGCAACATTGAATCCGATGAAACCGACATTCAAACTCTCATAGTTGATTATTCAACTAGTGACCATTGTACTAGTTTCTAAATGGTTACAAAAGAAATGAAAGTAGTATTCATATTATCATGATGTGGTCAGTGATGATTGTACTTGCTCCTAGTTCCACAATGCTCAATGATGAAAATATATCTCTTTTGCATTTCTTTCGCAAAAATAAAAGTGACAGCTAGTTGCATTTCATGCTTAGATTAATTGCATTTAGAAGATTTCCTAAGTTCAAGGGGGTTAATTATTCAAAATTTGATATCTTTATCTTGGTTTACATCAACCAATAATGAAGACTTTATTGTGCATTTATCATTGCATTCATTAAAAATTAATCATTATTCATAAGTTTACGTCATTACATCATAAGTCATTATCCAAGTACATTAAACATTTCATCTTTCATATAGTTGCATTTCATTGAAATATTGCATTATCAAAACAAAACACACATTCAACATAAAAACCATTGCATTGCATTTATCATTTTAAGATTGCACTCATCACAAGTTAGAAAGCATATAGAAATAGATTTGCATACATATTCATCCATCTAAACTATGTCATATATAAGATACTGCATCCATATCATGTAGAAATAAAAATGCATAAACATCATATAGAATCATAACATCAAATAAAGTCTATCATATAGAATCAACGTGATCAAGTCATCATAGATATGAATCAAATGTCTACAATAATAAAAGGTACATCATCTCAAAATGGTACATCAATAGTCCTGATCAAATCAAACATCTGATAAATCTGATACATCTAAATCCAATGATCAATCATGACCCATCTGGGGCACCTGATGCATCTCCTATCCCTTATCCACCTATACCATATGGATCCTTGTATGTTGATTTGTCCTATGTACTAGGAGTCTGACTAGTACTAGCCACACTCGGCATCTATGCCATCATAGTCATGAACTGTTGCATCATAGTAGCCACCTGATCAATCCTGCTAGTAACTGTGGCCAAACCAGTATGTAAACCCTGTACATCCTGTAACCACTTGGATTTGGTCTGTACTGACCATAGACCCGGTTTTCCCTAGTTGTGATCATACCCCCTGTTATGTCAAGACAATGTTACTTTGGCATAATTTATTATTAAATCAGATTTAATGTCCTAGGTGATTTTTATCACTAATTTATATTAACTACTTCACCCATACAATTCAAATCAATTTCAACCAATCAAATATTATCAAATTCAAATAATGGCTAAAGTATTTAATTATAAAGGAATTAATCTATCTCATCACTTGCATTTTAAACCCATTCCCCTACCCTATTAATTTAATTAAAATGGCTATAGTCCTAATTAATTATCAAAAGCAATAAAA
>MU223900.1:652107-671482 GCA_018584345.1 Thuja plicata
AACCCCTTTTTCTATAAATAGAAGGCATTTTTGAGAGAAAATGGCCCTCATTTTTAGAGTTAAATTGCATTGTTATGCTGTTTAGATATCTATAGCATTTTAGTTTCAATTCCATGCATTGTTATAATGTCAGTTTTCATAACTTAATTACATGCTTTCTAATCATTTAGCTTAGTTTTCAATTAAATCTCTCATTCTTAGGAGTGTATTGTCATTGAATGGTGCATAATCTGAGGGCATGATTATGGCATTTTTCAAACTCTTCCTAGATAGGGAGCAATAAGTTAGTTTTAGTGATTTGTATCTAACCATTGCTCTTTTATGCTATTTTTCACTAATCTAATGACTTATTGAAGTGTTGTGTCGTAGGTAACAGGTGCATCGTTTGACACTCACACATCCTTCTCTAATATGGTAATGTTACATGGTTATACCTCTAGCTGCACCTGTATTGGTATCTGAGGCACCTATTGTACCAAAATCTAAGGACCTATAGGCACTTGTTGTGCCGCAATTTGTGGACCCTGTCCCTATAAAGGAACATGTCTAGCAATAACTATTTAAGCATGTCTCACTACCCATTATCATCTCTAGCACCATACCTCTACCGGTATTGCATGTACTTGTCTCACCCTGAAATCACCACCTCTGCCCCGTGCATGACCACCCCTCATCCGTGGCCCTCCACGTCCCCCATCTCTACCCATAACCTGTCAAGGTGCTCTCTGTCTGTGGGGAACTCTCTGTCATCCACCTCCATGCCCACCCGCACCATCATCATCATTAGAGGTATCATCAATGTCAAGTACCAGCTCACTAGGATCAGTGAACTGAGGGAATCTATGCTGAGCAAACCACTATGAGTAATCTGCTAACATCCATGCATTTGCTATATACTCTCGCATATCCTACTGCATATATCCCAATCTCTCAATCTAATCACAGACATACTGGAAATATACTTATGCACCCCACATCAATCTCTCTGTCTGCACACGATCATATAAGGCCAATCCTTGTGGTATGTCCTATATCATGCCAAATTGTCGACATAATTGATAGTAACAAAATCTCTCGATCATAAGAGGTGATTGGCCTATCATCCATCGTGGAGTACACATGTATGGTAACTCATCGTCATCCTCCCACTATGCCCTGCATCCCATATATGGTCTCCAAACGATCTGATCAATGTCATCGAGCATACGACGCCAGTACTCTAGTTTGCCCAGCCAAGGTTGAACAACCATGCCCTCATACAGGAAAACGTAAGGCCAACTAGGATCTCTCTGTCAAGTAGCTATCAGTCTCAACACAAGAATGTGCTCCCATGTCCATAACTACAATAGCATCGCTCCAGCAGATAATGAGGCACTCCCCCTGTATACTATGTGGTGCAATTCATGATATAACTGTGCTAGTATATAGGAACCCCAATTAAATTTGTGAGGAACCACAATCATGTCGTCAATGATCTGACCCCATCCAACTGCAAAATCATGACCGCGATGATCTGGTAACAAAAATCTGTCGGTCAGTACACCCAAAACTGCTGGCAAAATAGGGAACGATGCAAACTAAGCCTAGGTGATGCTCTCATCTCCAATGGTCTGATCTGCAAAGACCCGTCAAAAAGCACTGCCATTGTATACCTGATCATAATATACTCACTCTCCTCGAGTCGGGGTCTGCAGTAATCTGTAAACATCCTTAGGCATGATTATCATCTCACCCATCGAAAAATGCAAGGTGTTATGGTCAGAGTGACATCGCTCTACCATAGTTGTGAGAAGACCTAGGTTCAACTGGAACCTAGGAACCTCGAGAAGACAGAAGAACCCACATCTCCCGATAACACGTCTCTCGTGCCCTAACAACTGATATACCAAATCAGTTAACCAAACTGGGATAGTCCAGACATACAACTTCCAGAACATAACCTTTTTTGCAAATCAAGTGGATTCGATTAGCATCATCATTTAAGTGGATTATCCTACATCAATCTATCATCAAATTTATCCTATCGCTCTTTTTGAGAAACATCAACTATTTTTCCTAACTCTATATTGTGAGAAGGGGAAAATACATCAATTTATCTTATCCTACCAATCAAATTGATCTAATCAAACATCCAGTTAATCAATAATCCTAGCATCCTAAACACTTGGTTTCATTACTAAATCCAACAAGTTTGTCTTTTCTATCATTTTGGTATTCTATCTATCAAAGATGTACAATTTCTATCAAGGTTTTTCAATCTTTACACTTAGGCATAATTTTGCCTATGTGTACGTGTAACTTTAAAGGGTGTACACATGATTTCATGCTACGTGCAACTTAATCTATCATACGTGGTACATAAATGATCATAGGTGCAACATGGCCTAGTACACGCTACTTTGCAGCGCACACATGACCTCATCTCTAGTATGCGTGACTTTATTCTAGGGTTTTATACACGTGAGTTTACTCTTGCTACGCTTGACTTAATGGGTTTCCTATGTGAGACTTTGCTACTTACTACGCACATTTTAATACACATACGTGTAACTTCATTAACCTACGCGCAATTTCATACTATCCTACACGTGACTTCAACAAAAATTGCATTAAAAAGTCTTAACAAAGCAATAAAACATGAAATAAATGCAATAAATACTAGGAAAGGTCAACATCACTCATCGGAGGTCCATAGTCAGCTGGTCTCTGGAATCTGCAGCCTCTCTCGAGATGATGCTCGCGAATGGGGAGCACCATTATCATTTTCTCGCAAAAAATTAGAGCTAAAATCCGGGGTCAAAAGTGAAAATAAATAGTAAAATGAAGTTTTTACTTCTATTTATAGCTTTTTGACCTTACAAGTGCCATTTTTCACCACCAGGGCATATTGTGATTGATTTTTCATCTCATTTTCAGAAATGAAAACATAGCTGACCTAATTTTTTGATTCATCAATATCTTGTTGCCTCTGTTATCAATTTCATTTTCATTTCTGACGGGCATCACATGGTCAAAAAATTATTGTTATCACATTTTCAAACAAAATATAGGGCACTAAAATTTCAAATTGCTATCACTGGGGCATCGTTATCAAGTTTCACATCAGGATTTCTTGTCATTAGTTTCACATCTGATTCACATTAGGTTGCATATCAAGTTTGACATCAGAATTTTCATATCAGATATCAATCAATCAAGGATTAGGACATCAATTTTCTTTGAATCAATGTGCTTTGCGCATCAATTCAAAGAGTGACATTTGTAGACACCTAAATTTGGCCAACTGTACTTAATCAGTCAGAAGGCAATTTCATCAAATCAAATGGACCAATTGAATCAAAAGGGACTAAATTTCATCAAATCAAAGGATCAATTAATAAAAATATCGATTAATTAAATATAAGCCTACAAGGGATAAATCTAAGCTATATAGTTGATTTAAACAATTAATTATATATTTTTAAATCAAAAATCAAAATCAACTTATTCCTTACATGGCTAATTTAATTAATTACTTGAATTAATTAAATCATTATTTCTTTCAACAAAGGGGACAAGAATTTGAACAACCAATGAGAATCAAGGATTAAAAGCACATGGATCACTCCAAACTTTTCAATCTTGATCACTCATTTTGAACTTTAAATCCTCGTCAAGTTTATTTTGTCTCTTTGTCCCAACCTTTGAGACCACCATTTAAACGGTCTCCCCATTTGAAACCATTTGAAAGCCTTCAACTCAACCAAGCCTAAATCATGATCAACTTAACTCTACCCCTACCCTTGGGAAATCCTATACATACTAAGCATTTTTAGAGCATTATCAATCCTCGACATTCATGAGCAATTACATCCTTATTATAGAGAATTTTTTCAAGATCATAAGCATTTGAGAGCATAATTGAGCATATTTTGAGCAATGGGGAGCATAACTAAATGAATTGCAATGGCAATTTGAGAGTTGTGAGCTGGATTAGGCATCATCTTACACAAATTCTCATTCTAGGACTATCACTTTTGGAGATTAAGGTTGAGAGCTCCAATAGCATGCTTAGATAGAGATCCATGGAATGTTAAATGCTTTAATTGTCAATTCTTAGATTAAATTGTATCATTGTTTCCATAGAATTGATAGATTTCACCTTTATTTCATGAAAGTATGATTTATACATTCACATGTAGTGAAAGCAATCTTTTTGGGTTTCCACACCCACTTAGTTTTGCAAACCTTGTCAGACCTATTAGTGTAGCTTGAAGAAGAATTATGTTTTCAATAGATTGCTATATGTACTTGACATCCACGCCTATAATATTTAAGATTATTGAGAAATTTAAACAAATTTCCATTTTCTATATTAAACTTCTTCTAGGTGTTAATCTACATTCATTTTCTCTAAGCCTTAAGTGATTACAATTATGACATAGACCATAGAAATGAGAATTAGACTTAGAAAGGCTTTCAACATTTTTACCTTTAGCAACAGATTGACAAGACTCTACTTCTTCTATTTGTGTGTTCTTTTTTATCAGATGAATTTTTTGGCGTAATCCAACAACCTCTGCTTCTAATGCACAATATTGTTTTTCTGTTAATCGAATTTTTTCTTTAGTAGTCTCAACAGTTTTCTCCTTTTCTACAATTTGAATTTTCAAATCAGTAATCAAACTTGAATGTTTTTTCTCTTCATTCTTCTGAGATAAAATTTCTTTATTCAACTTCTTTAATTATTTTAAAGCTTCTTTTAATTCACCCCTGAAATCCACTTCAGATTTTGAAAAATCTAAAATGGATTGATCTTGTGGTTTATTTAACACAACTTCAACCATAAATAGTGATTCTTCTTTCTCAATAAGTGACTCATTTGAGTCACTATTTGTTACATCAACATACAATGCCTTCTTCTTAGATTTTTTGTCATCCTCATCACTCTCAACATCTCTATTAGGACACTAAGCTGCATAGTTCCCTATACGACCATACACAAAACACTTAAAAGGAAAATTGCCTTTGTCCCTACCAGACCCTCTTCTTAGCTTACTTACAAGGTAGGTTCTATTACTCCTAAAGAGAGTTCATTGTCATTAGTTTTCTAAAAAGTCATATATCGATGAAAGCAACCGAAGGAAGGAAGTGATACAATGAAGAAGACACAATCGGTAAAGGCAACCGAGATAGCCACCGAGCACGGTGAAATTATTAGGTACCAAGCAGGTATTAAGAATCAAGCGAGATATATATACTGAGTCATGCAAAGAAAGTTACCGAGCACTCACAAATACCGAGAAGAGAGTAAAAAATTATCAAGTAAGCACAAGCATGTTTACCAAGCACTCTAGAGCTGACATTTCATTTAAAATTAGATACATTGGATTTGGACACCGAGAAGGGAGCGTTGCACATAATTTGAGGTAAAAGTTAGTTGAGTCATTGGGACTCCAAACACATGATTGGACAGGATCACGAGGCAAATCAATTAATGAAGTTTCAGAAGGCATCGACATTGGAGATGTAACCTAAGTTTAACCACTTAATCTCCACCATTAATTCTTGAAGCCCTAGATCTAGTTAACTGCCTTAATCTAGTATAAGATATCAGTTTTGAACGCTGAGAAAAGTAAGAGAGAGTTGACATTGTAGACAACTGACATAACAGAGGGTTTCCATTGTTGTTTAGATTGTTGAAAGCATTGATGAAGATGCTAAAAGGTGAAGCAGAGGAGAGGTATGCAGAATGAAGCAAAGCTTATGATACTAAGCTGCCGAGTGCAAAATAAGGTAACAAAGATATAGAACACACTGAGTTTGGACATCATTAGATTGATGCACTTTTATAAGATATTTTGTAACAAATTTTGTTGTAATTAGTGAAGTACAAATCCCGCTTGTGGGTAGGCCCTAACATATCTTATATTTTGTAAATCTTTTAACCAGGTACATCTCTTAGATTAGAGATTGTGAAATCCTCTAACAAGGTAGAATGAATAAGTCTTTAATACTCTTAACCAAGTATAGTACTCCTAACAGGGTAAACTACCATAAGTGGCTAAATTTGTAGCTCTAACCGAGCAAACTTTTTACTGCAGTAGTGAAGGATTGTGGGTGTCATTGCCACCACAATTTTTTCCTCTAACAAAGGATTTCTGCGTGACCAAAATCTATGTGTTATGTGTTGCATTTTTTACGGTTTGGAATATTTACCTTATGTTCATTATATGTATTGTATTCAACTCGGTAATAGATCATAATGAATGGTTAAAAGTTTTAAGGGTACTGATTCGCCCCTCCCCTCTCAGCACATAACTTTCCTAAGTTATTCTAACTATACTAACAATTGGTATCAGGGCTAGTCTCTTGAGAAAAGGGTTTAACCACCTAAGAAGAAAGATCATGGCCATGGAAAGTTACAAGCAATCTAAGCAGATTGAAATTCTTGAGTTTGAACTAGAAAATGCACAAGAGGTGATTGAAGATCTGAAAAGAAAGTTGGAAAAGTCCTTGAGAGTGAGGAAGCTGTTGTGTGGGGAACCTAAATCCACACAAGAACATGTTGATAATCTTGAGACAACATCTGAAGGTAGTTTGAGTGATGAAGTTGGATCAACCATTGCAGAACTCTTGGAAAAGAACAAGACACTCACCGAGCAACTGAAGTCAGCAAAGAAAAATAAAGAGGCACAAAAAGTAAGAATCACTAAGATACTTGACTCTAAGGGAGTAGTTGAAAATGCACTGAAATTAGCCAAAGAAGATAAAAGAAAGTCTGAAACTAAAATAGTTGAGAAAGAATATGAGAATCAAGCACTAAAGTGTGAAGTTGAAAGACTGGATAGGGATCTGAAATCTAAAAAAGAAGCCAATGAGATACTAAATAGAAGTGATGAAGCACTAAGATCATTGGATGTACAGATCAAAGGTCAGAAACAACCTAGTGACAAAACTGGACTTGGATTCAATAGTGAGAGAACTACTGAGAAAGGAGAATCATCTAAGAAAGCTAAGAAACAAGACACTTCTGCCCCACCAAAGATAAACAAGCCTAGTTGCTACCACTGTGGGAAATCTGGACATACTGCAAATGTTTGCTGTATAGGCACTAATAATTTGAATGCAGATCAAGAACTGTAAACAATACAAGGAAGCCTAAATTTGATGGTTATTGTAGTACTTGCAACAAGTACGGTGGTGCAGGAGCACCTAGGTTTAAGGCTACATGGTAACCTAGGGTTCCTAGTCAAATTTTGGCTTGTAGTGGTCTTATCCAAGCCACTATTGAAATAAGAGGACTAGATAGTCCTAGAGTATGTTTTGATGGTTAGAGGCCTAACTAGGTCATTTGATAGTCCTAAAGTCATAGTTTGTCCAATTTTGGGAAAGTTGCCCAATTGTTTCAAACGTGTCAAAATAGTGCATTTGTACATTAGAGGAATAAATTAGACAAGAATAAGGTAGTTTACCTATTTCATGGCTTAGTAAGCCAAAATATGCATTTGGTTAAATTTTAGAGTGAGTTGACCAAGTTGGAGTGCAAGAATGCAAAAGTTGTGGACAACTTTGCAAAATTGTCAATGTTGTCATTGACAACATTTCTTGCTCAAGTGCATCTTCAAGCATATGGCTATGTAACTATCTAAAATAGTTGTATTGGAAAAGGATAAAATATATAACGCCTCCCTTGACCTATGTAAAGGGTTGGACAAAATTTGTTAAATGAACAAGCAAGTTCTTTGAGCATTTTTTATCACAGTCAGTGTATTTTCTTGTTTGAAGTTTGTTAATGTATTAGACTCTGCACTGAAACTTATGCATGAGGTAGTTGATGCAATTCCTAGATTCTATGTGTGAATATTTAGTTTTTTTTATTCCTTTTCATTTCTTTTTTAAATTAGTTTGGTTTTAGCACTGTCACTGGTCTGAACCAAGCAGTTTTTGTTAATGGAGTCATAACTCCTCTTCCCACCATGGATTTTGTCCAGTTCCTTTGGATTTGGAAGATGACTCCTTATACATTATTGGTGAAAGAGGATGGGGCCTAGAAAGCAAAAGAGATATTTTTTAAAGTGATGCCCTAGGCGAGCCAGAGATGCATGGCTAGGGATCACAGTGAGTTGCAGAAGCATTAGGACTGATTGGATGCATTGGATGCTTCAATCAGAGCATGTGGGGAGGAGGATATGAGTGTGAAGAAGTTCCATGTACAAGGGGAAGTTATGGTGATGAGTCTTTCATGGTGAAAGAACAAACCCTTATGGGTGTTCTCTACAAATTATGAAACCCTTGATTTAGGCTTGTTTATAGCAAACCCCTGTACGGACAGTTTGGGGAAGTGAGACTAGATAAATCTGACGTGTTTTGGAAAAGGGTGTCAGGAAATGCAACTTGTTTTCCAACTTGTTAAGCAGGTTTTTAATTTATGTGGAAAAAGTGTCCAATTAGGCCTAATTCCTTGTAGCCTTGTTTTCACTAGTTTGAAGCAAGTTCTTGGAATCGACTAGGGTTTAATTGAAATCTATGTTATTAGGAATTGTAATGGATTCATTTTCTTTGTTAGAAACCTTCCTCCCCATTTGGTGGTGAGTCTTGATCATATTGGATCACTTAGTGTGGAAGATGCTAGAAGACATCCATGGGGTATGTACAATTGAGGTGATTTCATCGTTGGTGTGGACAAGTTGAATAGGTTAAGGATTGAGAATAGAATCCTTGTGATTTATGGTTTGTGAGGGACCCTAATAGGCTAGAGTAGTAGCCTATAGAAGACCCTAGGAGAATATAGGTTGGTGAGCAAGACTTATCATTACATCAAATTGGTATCAGAGCAAGTTAAAGATTTGGGAGTTGGTGTATGTCTCTATATACTGGTGAATCAGTAGGGGAGATCAGTATGGTGACTAATGCAGAGTTAGATAAGGAGATGGGTGAGAAAAAGGAGAAAAATAGACTCCTTGAAGAAGCCCTAGATGAGATGAGAGTAAAACTACAAGAAGTTGTTGATGGAGCCAAAGATAAAGGCAAAGAAGGTGAAAGTAGTGACATAGGTAAAAGGCAGATTGACGAGGAAGATATCATCCCTAAACCAAACCCACCATTGAATGAACAATCATTCTTGAAAGCCATCAAGGAACTAGGTGGGAAGGCATTAGAAGGTGTACCACTATTTAGTGGGAAAATGTATACTGAGGCAGTAATGGAGTGGATTAAGGGGATGGAAAACCATTTTGAGTGTGAAGGTGTTATAGAGGCACAAAAACTCAAAGTTGCAAAGTCAAGGCTAAGAGGATCAACATTGACATGGTGGAAGTATCTGCAAGATGAAAGAGTTAGAATGTGTAAACAACCTATAGCTAACTGGAAAGCCATGGTGACTAAAGTAAAGGAGACCTATCTGTTAGAGGAATATGAAATACAACTTCATAGGAAGAGACAAGGTCTGAAACAAAAAGATTTGGATGTGGCCTCTTATACAGGGGAATTTTAGAAGTTATGTCTTAGGTCCAAGATTCAAGAAGAGGAACCTATTAAGGTAGAAAGATACTTGGGTGGTCTAAAATAGAAAATCCAAGAAGAGATAAGTTTGTGGACTCCAACTAATATTCAGAAGTGCCACCAATTATCTCTTAAGGTGGAAGAGAGGAACACGAAGAAATGAGACTCTAATCTCAGAGGTAGAGGCAGAGGGAGAGACCAAGGGGGTCATAGAGGTGGTTATCAAGGTAGAGGTAATGAACAAAGAAACCAGTGAGAGTCCAAATTGACATAGCATGGTAGTGAAACTACTCCAAGAGGGGGTTATACTAGAGGTAGAGGTACTCAAGGAGGCTCCAGTAGAGGAAGGGGTTTAGGTAGAAGCAACTCATACTTTGCAAGTATGAAATGTTATAACTGTGGTTAGTTGGGTCACCTGGCCTATAGATGTCTTGATAAGCCCACTCCATCAAACAATGGTAAGAGGATAACATATGCCCATGAAGACACAACAAGTGTCAAAACACCAGAGGTTGATCACATTGAGTCAAAGATGGGATAAAACTTGATGTTCAGGAGAGTTATGATTAGACAACTAGTTAAGGATGAGCCCAAGCATAGGAGACCATTTGTTAGGGTTATATGTAAAATCCTTGGTAAATTTTGAAGTGATTATAGATTCAGGCTCCATAGACAATATCATATCAGAGGAAGTAGTAAAAAAACTAAAATTGGTTAAGATACCTCATGTCGATCCATACAAAGTGACATGGTTGAACAAAGGGCAGAGTGTGTTGGTGAATGAGAAAACTTGGGTAGAGTTTTCTATTGTAGGGTATAAAGATAAGTTACTTTGTGATGTGTTTCCTATGGATGCATGCCATCTACTATTGGGAAGGCCTTGGAAATATGATAGGAGTGCAATGTATGATGGAAAGGAGAATTCCATATCTTTCAAGAAAGATAGCAGAACTTTCAAGATTCAGTCCTTATTGGAGGAAGATGAGCCACAACCCAAGACCCCTAGTATCTTGTTGAGTAGTAGAAAGGAGTTCATTAATGCCCTTAGAGATGAAGGGAGTGAAGTCTATGTCATCTTTCTCAATCCTAAGGAGGAAGAGAAGCCTAAACAAGAGCCTTTGCCATCAGAAGTCCAAGAGTCACTTGAGAAGTATAAAGACATAATCAGTGATGGTACTCCTGCAACTTTACCTCCTAGGAGAGTGATAAGTCATCAAATTGAATTTGTACCTAGTGCATCATTTCCAAATAAGGAAGCTTATAAGCTTACTCCGGACCAGAACCTAGAAGTGGCTAGACAAGTGCAGGATCTATTAGACCAAGGACTAATCAAGAAGAGCATCAGTCCATGTGGTCTTAGCATCCAAGAAAGGTGGTAAGTGGAGACTCTGTACTGATTCTAGGGCTATTAATAGAATCACAATTAGATACAAATTTCCAATTCCTATAATAGAGGATTTGATGGACTGTCTTGGAGGGGCAAAGTTTTTCACTAAATTAGACTTAAAACGTGGGTACCACTAGATTAGAATTAAAGATGGGGATGAATGGAAGACAAATTTTAAGACTACTGATGGGTTATATGAGTGGAGAGTATGTCATTTGGCTTCTCAAATGCCCCTAGCACATTCATGAAGCTCATGAATGAAGTGCTTGAGGACTTCACAGGGATATTTGTGGTAGTACATCTAGATGATATACTTATATTCAGTAAGACAACAAAGGAACATGTGAAACATGTGGAGATGGTACTCAAAAGGTTGTAAGAAGAAAAGTTATCAATCAATCTATAGAAGTGTGAGTTCTTCAAACAAGAGCTTGTGTACTTGGGGTTTGTTGTATCCCAAGGTTCATTGAAGATAGACCCAAGCAAGGTGGAGGCTATTCTGAATTGGCCTACACCAACCACAGGGACAAAGGTAAGGAGCTTTCATGGGTTCACTCAATTTTACATAAAATTTATAAGAGATTTCAGTGGTATATTTGCACCAATGCTAGACACCATTAAGGGTGGTCTAAAGACTAAGTTCAGAGGGACCTCTGAAGCAGGGAAACCATTTGAAAAGTTGAAGGAGCAAGTAGCAACACAACCTATCCTAAGATTGCCTAGATTTGATCAACTGTTTACTTTGGAGTGTGCTGCAAGTGGGATGGAAGTAGGGGGTGTGTAGAGTCAAGAAGGTAGACCAGTAGCCTTATTTAGTGAAAAGTTAAATGAAGTCAAGAAGAAATATTCTTCTTATGACTTGGAATTGTATGCCTTAATTCAGTCTCTTAGGAAGTGGAGACATTACTTTCTACCAAAAGAATTTGTAGTGTTTACTGACAACCAGGGCCTTAGCTATATAAACACATAAGAGAAGCTCAGTAATAGACATTTGAAGTGGATGGAATACCTTCAAGCACTCACATTCACAATAAAGCACAAGAAAGGACAATTGAACAAGGTTGCAGATGCCCCGAGTAGGAGGTTTCTAACCATTCAAGAAGTTCAATCGAAGATCATTGGGATATAGAGTTTCAAGTACCTCTACAGAGAAGATGAATACTTTGGTGAAGCCTATAAGGTATGCTCTGATTTTCAGAATCACTTTCATAGTCAGTTTTTTTATTTTACCTTGCAGAGTGGGTTGTTGTTTAAGGGGAACCAATTGTGTGTTCCTAAGGGTTCAATGAGATAAAATCTCATTCAATAGAAACATAATGGTAGCTTGAGTGGCCATTTTGGTGTGAACAAAACCATAGAGTTAGTCCAAAGGTTTTACCATTGGCCAAAGTTGGTAAGAGATGTAACAAAGTATGTTGAACAGTGTGTAGTGTGCATGAAAGCAAAAAGAGGAGCTAGCAATGTAGGTTTGTATCAACCTTTTCCAATCCCTAATAGACCATGGGAGTGTGCTAGCATGGATTTCATTGTAGGGCTACCTAAGACAAAGCATGGCCATGGCAATATCTATGTTGTGGTAGACAAATTTAGTAAAATGGGTCATTTTATCCCTTGTAGGACTACTCATGATGCTAGCAACATTGCACATTTATTTTTTAAGGAGATTGTATGAATCCATGGACTACCCTCGAGCATTATATCAGATATGGATGTTAAGTTCATGAGCCATTTCTTGAAAAAACTATGGAGAAGATTGGGTACTAACTTGTCATTTTGTTCATCTTACCACCCTCAGATTAATTAGAAAAATAAGGTGGTTAATAGAGTGCTTTGGAATTTGTAAGGTTCCTAACTAAGGAGTATGGGTAGACATGGGATGTGGTCATTCCCCAAGTAGAATATGCATACAATGACAGTATTAACAGAACAACAGGCATAAGCCCAATTGAAGTTGTTTACGGGATGCACCCAAGGGGTGTGTGTGAGCTTAGAGACCTTGGAGCCATGGAGTAAAGGAGTGTCATTTTGAAGACTTCACTCAAACCATGAAGGAGATTCAAGAACAGGTGAAGAAGACTATACTGGAGTCTACTCAAAAATTGAAGGCTAAAGTAGATGAGAAGAGAACGGATGTTCAATTTGAAGTGGGTGATTATTTCATGGTACATCTGAATAAGTCTAGGTTGCAGAAAGGAGTGCCTACCAAACTCTAGATGAAGAGAGTAGGACCTTTTAAGATCTTAGCCAAATATGGGGCTAATGCCTACAAAATGGATCTACCTACTGATTTGAGCATCTCACCTATTTTTAATGTAGCAAACTTGATCAATTTTAAAGGACCCTTAACTGAAATAAATGTGAATAGGGAATAGGTTGGTAAAGATATAGAACCTGATGCTTTACCTCCCAAGATGCAGACAAAAGTAGACAAGGTATCAGATTCAAGGGTCAAGAATACCACAAGACATAAGGTGTACATGGAGCACCTCATCAAGTGGAAGCATAAACTAGAGTCAGATGCAACATGGATTGCAGCTATAAACTTCAAGAAGCTGGGCATTTCAGATGATATCTTTTCCACATGAGTGACATGACTTTCCATTGTGGGGGAGTATGGTGCAGGAGCACCTAGGTAAGGATACATGGTAACCTAGGGTTCCTAGTCAAATTTTTGCTTGTAGTGGTCTTAGCCAAGACACTAGTGAAATAAGAGGGCTGGATAGTCCTAGAGTATGTTTTGATGGTTAGGAGGCCTAACTAGGTCATTTTATAGTCCTAAGGTCATAGTTTGTCCAATTTTGGAAAATTTGCCCAATTGTTGCAAATGTGTCAAAACAATGCATTTATACATTAGAGGGATAAATTAGACAAGAATAGGGAAGGATACCTATTTCATGGCTTAGTAAGCCTAAATATACATTTGGTTAAATTTTAGAGTGAGTTGACCATGTTGGAGTGCAAGAATGCAAAAGTTGTGACAACTTTGCAAAATTGTCAATGTTGTCATTGACAACATTTCTTGCTCAAGTGCATCTTCGAGCATATGGTTATGTAACTGTCTAAAATAGTTAGATTGGAAAAGGATAAACTATATGTTAGAGTAATTATCTATTTACACTTATTAATTAGGTCACTTTGATTTAATTAATTAAGTTGTTTATTACTCTAGTTTACTAAAGCTATCTCTTAGGTGCATTATAATTAATATTTATATTAATTATTAATGTGCCACCTAGCTTTTCCTATTTTAGGGTTTCGTTCACCTTTATAGGTTGAACTTTATAGTTTCTTCTTCATTAATTCAAACTATAATTTTGCTCTCACTTTCTGAGCAACTTCTGAGTTCTTCTCCTTCTCTCTCTCTGCTTCTCTTCTGTGATAGGTTCTTGCATGCAGGTGTTCTTCAGGTTTCTGTGGATTTGTCTCTCAAATCCTGCATGGTATCAGATCTTTCCTGTTGCTTCCGGGTCTAAGGGTTTTTTGAAGCTGTGACTCGAAGATGAAAGCCACAGCTTCTCTGAGGTTTTTTCTTCATTTTGGAGGAGGCACTATTTTTTGGAACACTTGGATCCAAAACGAACTCCACTATTGCGCTCAGAAGGCCCGAAAGAGTTGAAAATCATATAAAGTTGGCCATATTTGGCCACAGTAGCATCTGGGAAATTTTCTCGCTATTCGAGGCCGTACGACACATTTTTCGAGAAAAATATATTTAAAAAAGGTTTTTTTAAAGGTTTTTGGGTGCAAGCAGAACACGTCACCAACACACCACCCGCGTCGCTCGCGCCTGGCTTGTGCCCCGCCCCAACGGCGCACCACCACTGCGCAGCCCGGTAGCCGCCGTGGCCCCAGCTCCGCCCGACCACTGTTGCAACACCACCCGGGAGTGGACGCACCACCACAGCGTTGCCAGTGAGCCACCAAGCCACCACTTAGAGCCACCACCTGTGTGCCATCTACTGACATCACCTTTCTGACAAGTGACATCACCTTTCCGACAGGTGACGTCACCTTCTCGGGGCCAAACTTTTTTTTTGGCAACCGATATTCTCTTTTTGGTGATGATGTCATGCTGACATTAGCGACAGGCTAGTGACAATTTGACGACCATCAAATTATTTGTAGTGCCTGGCGACGGTCGTTTGACCGTCAAATTTTTTGCCATGACTGGTTTTTTCCAGTGAGCTCATTTTTGGAGGAGCAGTTGGTTTTTTGGCCATAAATTGTGCATATGGTGTCCATTTTTGAAAAAAAAAATATCATCAAAAAGGTGTTTCTGAGATGGACGCAATGGTGTTGGTCTTGCTTTCTGATTCGGTCATTTGAGCTCTCAATTTTGGCATTGAAGTAGAGGATTCTGTTTCCTCCCTCTCTTCATCTGGCGTCCAGGTTTTGTTCTCATTTTTTGTACTTTCTATACTTGTTTATTCATTGTACGGGGGTGTTAGACTTATACATTATGGGGGGGTGCATTTGATTTTTGTAACTTAATTTAGAAATGACCCTTCTACTTCTGTCTACTTCTTCTCTCAATGTTAGCCCCTCTGTGGCCTGGCTGACACCACACAATTATTACACCTGGAAAGCACACATGACCAGGCTACTCATGTCACGTAGCTTATGGTCATGTCTGGATGAGAACCAACTTGTTTTGTAGCGTCCATTTGAGGTCCTTCAGCACAAAAACAAAATTGATGAGGCCATGGGTTTGATTGCACTGCACATTTCAGACAGCCTCCTATTTCACCTGGATGGTTTGACCACTCCTCGCGCATATTGGGGAAATTTTGCAGATCTATTTGGCATAGTGAATGCATTCTGGGCACTTCAGCTTGATGCAAAGTTGACATCCTTGTCTCGTGATAGTTTTTCCACCATTAAGGAATTCTTGATGAATTTCAATGCTCTCCGATCACTTTTACAGGGATGTGGGAAGACAAAATCAGATGATGAGTGTATCTTTCTGATACTCTCCAAGCTTTGTGGAGAGTTCCAGATTTTCTCCTCCACTTTCTATTCCACTATGAATGCCTTGGGTCCTAGGCACAATATGCCTTCATCTGCAGCCTTCTGTGATCAGTTGACTCGAGAGTAGTCACAGATTCAACAGTTGAATGATGCTTCAGGTTCTACGAGCCATGCATTGGTTGCTCACACATCTCCACAGAAACTAGAGCAGAAACAGGTATCATCATCCACAAAATCTTGGAAGGATTCTCCTTCTTAGCATTCCTCTGGCCCACCTCCTTCACCTAAGGGTAAATTGAAGACAGACAAACCCAAGTGTACTTATTGCAATAAGTTCAATCATGATGAGTCTCAGTGCTTTTAGAAGAAGGTCGATGGCTATGCCCAACAGATTGCTGATTTGACAACTCTTCTTCATAAGAGTAACATTGATATTCCTTCTTTCTCTTTTCGCTGGTCTTCTTCATCATCATCTCAAGCAGATGGGTCAGACAATGGAAAGGTTCATGCATTATGTGCATCTACTATAGTTCCCTCTTCTAGGTGGTTGTTGGATTTCAGTGCTTCACATCATATGGCATCTTCTCAGAGTTCCTTCTCATCTTTTGTGGCCTCTCCTACCCCACACATCTTGATGGGGAATGACACTATTATGCCTGTGTGTGGTCAGGGTTCTATTGACATTGATGGTGGTGCATTCCATGATATACTATGTGTTCCATCATTGTCATTGAACCTTCTCTCCATTTATTAGATTACTCACAGTGGGACAAAGAAGATAGTTGAGTTCATTGCAGATTCTATGCACATTCGCGATAGTGCGACTGGCCACATTGTTGCTATAGGGATAGTTGATCATGCCACCCACCTATACTCCTTCTCCCATTTTGGTCCACCATCTCTTGTGTCAGAGAATATCTCTCCTACTTCACGAGTGCCTAGTGAGAAGAAGTCAGGTCACCTAAACTACTGTGTTGCTCCTAAGATCAGTGTTGTGGCTTCTCCATCTCCTCCTCCTATTGTGTCTGCCTTTGTTCAGCATGATTCTTCTTCAACAGTCCCTGTTATGGTCACTTCTTGCATTGAGCCTTCCCCTCCAATTGTTGAGGGCATATCTGAGGACATTCATCTCCTCCTAGCTGACAGATTCAACCCATCTATTGGCCCACCTTCATTGGGGATTCCATTCCAAGAGTCTCATTCATTCTCCTTTGAGCACCAGCTCGGTCTTCTAGTTTCACCTCTCATTCAGGGGCTTCCTTGTTATTCTATACCTCTGTTTCTTCCACATTGGAGTTTCATTGGTTCGATCATTCCTATAGGGGTTCCATCATTCTGGAGGGGCTTTGGTGTCTCATCCCTCTCTCATGGGGGTTTTGATTGTACTTATGGTTTTGAGAGAGTCTCTTGAGCCATTCTTTTCTGCATTTTCTTCTATCTCTTCTTGGAGTAGGGTTTTTCCCATGTGGTTTTCTCTATTTCTGCGCTTTACAGAGATTTGGTTGTGCTTGAGTACCTGATCAGGCCTTGTTGCCGGGACCCTCTTTTCCTGCTTTCATAGCTGTGCTAGGTTAGCTTACCTCCTGAGCTTCGCTTAAGGGGGGGTGTTAGAGTAATTATCTATTTACACTTATTAATTAGATCACTTTGATTTAATTAATTAAGTTGTTTATTACTCTAGTTTACTTAAGCTATCTCTTAGGTGCATTATAATTAACATTTATATTAATTATTAATGTGCAACCTAGCTTTTCCTATTTTAGGGTTTCGTTCACCTTTATAGGTTGAACTTTGTAGTTTCTTCTTCATTAATTCAGATTATAATTTCGCTCTCACTTTTTGAGCAACTTCTGAGTTCTTCTCCTTCTCTCTCTCTGCTTCTCTTCTGTGACAAGTTCTTGCATGCAGGTGTTCTTCAGGTTTTTGTGGATTTGTCTCTCAAATCCTACACTATATAAGGCCTCCCTCGACCTGTGTAAAGGGTTGGACAAAATTTGGTAAATGAACAAGCAAGTTCTTTGAGCATTTTTTTTATCATAGTCAGTGTATTTTCTTGTTTGAAGTTTGTTAATCGATTAGAATCTGCACTGTAACTCATGCATGAGGTAGTAGATGAAATTCCTATATATCATGTGTGAATAGTTATTTGTTTTGATTACTTTTCATTTCCTTTTTAAATTAGTTTGATTTTAGCATTGTCATTGGTTTGAACCAGACAATTTTTGTTAATGGAGTCATAACTCCACTTCCCACCATAGATTTTGTTCAGTTCCTTGGGATTTGGAAGATGACTCCTTGTACATTATTGGTGCAAGAGGATGGGCCTTGGAAAGCAAAAGAGCTATTTTTACAGTGATGCCCTAGGTAGGCCAGAGATGCATGGCTAGGGATCACAGTGAGTTGCAAAAGTATTAGGAGTGATTGGATGCATTGGTTGCTTCAATCAAAGCATGTGGGGAGGAGGATATGAGTGTGAATAAGCTCCATGTACAAGGAGAATTTATGGTGATGATTCTTTCGTGGTGAAAGAACAAACCCTTATGGGTGTTCTCTGCAAATTGTGAAACCCTTGATTTTAGGCCTGTTTATAGAAAACCCCTATACAGAAAGTTTGGGGAAGTGAGACCAGATAAATTTGAGGTGTTTTGGAAAAGGGTGTCAGGAAATGCAAATTTTTTGCCAACTTGTTAAGCAATTTTTGAAGTTATGTGGAAAAAGGTGTCCAATTAGGCCTAATTCGTTGTAGCCCTATTTTGACTAGTTTGAAGCAAGTTCTTGGAATCGACTAGGGTTTTATTGAAATCTATGTTATTAGGCATTGTAATGGATTCAATTTCTTTGTTAGAAACCGTCCTCTCCATTTTGTGGTGAGTCTTGATCATATTGGATCGCTTAGTGTGGAAGATGCTAGAAGACATCCATGGGGTATGTATAGTTGAGTTGATTTTTTCATTGGTGTGGACAAGTTGAATAGGTGAAGGATTGAGAATAAAATCCTTTTGAGTTAGGGTTTATGAGGGACCCTAATAGGCTAGAGAAGTAGCCTATAGAATACCGTATGATAAGATAGGGTTGTGAGAAAGACTTTTCATTGCATCATACGGTCACGAGTCTAAAGAATGCAAATCACAAAGGAGAAATGATAAATGGGTACCGAACCGTCAGAACATGCAAAGTAACCAAAAAAATACATCTATATCATGGGACTACAATACAATGATATCATGTTTAGTCTGTGGAAGGTATGGACACATAGAAGAAAATTGTATGTTACTTCATGGCAGAAACAATAGAACTTGGAGAAATTAGGGAATGACATGTTTCCATTGCCACAAGACAAGTCACATTGCCAAAGACTGCAGGTGTATGCACCCTAAAATGGTCGCCTAGACTTTGGGCCCCATTTCTCAATTTATCATTTTATCAATTTTCTGAATCAATGCTTTGGAACATTTTCAATTCAAATCAATTTCCTTGATCAAATTGTAATTAATTCAATTATTTCAATATTTCCTAAGGTTTGATCATTTTTATCTA